>CM046297.1:24564435-24872571 GCA_025267735.1 Mactra quadrangularis | reverse complement strand
CTTGACCCCCGAACAAACTGGTGCATCATGTGACAAGGTTTGCGACGATCGATATTTTGCCTAAAAAATGAGTTGTTTCACAGGTCGGGACCTGTTGAAAATGTCAAATTTTGATGAAAATTTTCATTCTCCATTTTTTGGCTCAAAATGTCCCAGGACACGCGCATATAAGTTTTATCGCAGTTTTTCATTGATATAATGTTTAGCAGTGGCAGACAGCTCTTCGGGCAAACATGTTTTTTTTTTACAATTTCTCGCAGGTACGGACCTGTTGAAAATGTCAAATTTTGATGAAAATTTTCATTCTCCATTTTTTGGCTCAAAATGTCCCAGGACACGCGCACATAGGTTTTATCGCAGTTTTTCATTGATATAATGTTCATTAGAGGCACACAGCTCTTCGGGCAAAAGTGGGTTTTTTTTACAATTTCTCGCAGGTACGGACCTGTTGAAAATGTCAAATTTTGATGAAAATTTTCATTCTCCATTTTTTGGCTCAAAATGTCCCAGGACACGCGCACATAGGTTTTATCGCAGTTTTTCATTGATATAATGTTTAGCAGTGGCAGACAGCTCTTCGGGCAAACATGGGGTTTTTTTTACAATTTCTCGCAGGTACGGACCTGTTGAAAATGTCAAATTTTGATGAAAATTTTCATTCTCCATTTTTTGGCTCAAAATGTCCCAGGACACGCGCACATAGGTTTTATCGCAGTTTTTCATTGATATAATGTTTAGCAGTGGCAGACAGCTCTTCGGGCAAACATGGTTTTTTTACAATTTCTCGCAGGTACGGACCTGTTGAAAATGTCAAATTTTGATGAAAATTTTCATTCTCCATTTTTTGGCTCAAAATGTCCCAGGACACGCGCACATAGGTTTATCGCAATCTTTCATTGATGTAAGGCCCAAAAACATGTATAACAGGGGTAGACAACTCTTCGGACAAAAGTACATAAAATCCACTATTATGGAAAAAAGCAGCAAACCAGAAAATCTGGTCTACCGCTTTCAGATTTGATTTTAGAACCCAAGTTATGCATGTTTTATTGACCGACTTGACCCCCGAACAAACTGGTGCATCATGTGACAAGGTTTGCGACGATCGATATTTTGCCTAAAAAATGAGTTGTTTCACAGGTCGGGACCTGTTGAAAATATCAATTTTTGATGAAAATTTTCATTCTCCATTTTTTGGCTCAAAATGTCCCAGGACACGCGCATATAAGTTTTATCGCAGTTTTTCATTGATATAATGTTTAGCAGTGGCAGACAGCTCTTCGGGCAAACATGTTTTTTTTTTACAATTTCTCGCAGGTACGGACCTGTTGAAAATGTCAAATTTTGATGAAAATTTTCATTCTCCATTTTTTGGCTCAAAATGTCCCAGGACACGCGCACATAGGTTTTATCACAGTTTTTCATTGATATAATGTTCATTAGAGGCACACAGCTCTTCGGGCAAAAGTGGGGTTTTTTTACAATTTCTCGCAGGTACGGACCTGTTGAAAATGTCAAATTTTGATGAAAATTTTCATTCTCCATTTTTTGGCTCAAAATGTCCCAGGACACGCGCACATAGGTTTTATCGCAGTTTTTCATTGATATAATGTTTAGCAGTGGCAGACAGCTCTTCGGGCAAACATGGTTTTTTTACAATTTCTCGCAGGTACGGACCTGTTGAAAATGTCAAATTTTGATGAAAATTTTCATTCTCCATTTTTTGGCTCAAAATGTCCCAGGACACGCGCACATAGGTTTATCGCAATCTTTCATTGATGTAAGGCCCAAAAACATGTATAACAGGGGTAGACAACTCTTCGGACAAAAGTACATAAAATCCACTATTATGGAAAAAAGCAGCAAACCAGAAAATCTGGTCTACCGCTTTCAGATTTGATTTTAGAACCCAAGTTATGCATGTTTTATTGACCGACTTGACCCCCGAACAAACTGGTGCATCATGTGACAAGGTTTGCGACGATCGATATTTTGCCTAAAAAATGAGTTGTTTCACAGGTCGGGACCTGTTGAAAATGTCAAATTTTGATGAAAATTTTCATTCTCCATTTTTTGGCTCAAAATGTCCCAGGACACGCGCATATAAGTTTTATCGCAGTTTTTCATTGATATAATGTTTAGCAGTGGCAGACAGCTCTTCGGGCAAACATGTTTTTTTTTTACAATTTCTCGCAGGTATGGACCTGTTGAAAATGTCAAATTTTGATGAAAATTTTCATTCTCCATTTTTTGGCTCAAAATGTCCCAGGACACGCGCACATAGGTTTTATCACAGTTTTTCATTGATATAATGTTCATTAGAGGCAGACAGCTCTTCGGGCAAAAGTGGGGTTTTTTTACAATTTCTCGCAGGTACGGACCTGTTGAAAATGTCAAATTTTGATGAAAATTTTCATTCTCCATTTTTTGGCTCAAAATGTCCCAGGACACGCGCACATAGGTTTTATCGCAGTTTTTCATTGATATAATGTTTAGCAGTGGCAGACAGCTCTTCGGGCAAACATGGTTTTTTTACAATTTCTCGCAGGTACGGACCTGTTGAAAATGTCAAATTTTGATGAAAATTTTCATTCTCCATTTTTTGGCTCAAAATGTCCCAGGACACGCGCACATAGGTTTATCGCAATCTTTCATTGATGTAAGGCCCAAAAACATGTATAACAGGGGTAGACAACTCTTCGGACAAAAGTACATAAAATCCACTATTATGGAAAAAAGCAGCAAACCAGAAAATCTGGTCTACCGCTTTCAGATTTGATTTTAGAACCCAAGTTATGCATGTTTTATTGACCGACTTGACCCCCGAACAAACTGGTGCATCATGTGACAAGGTTTGCGACGATCGATATTTTGCCTAAAAAATGAGTTGTTTCACAGGTCGGGACCTGTTGAAAATGTCAAATTTTGATGAAAATTTTCATTCTCCATTTTTTGGCTCAAAATGTCCCAGGACACGCGCATATAAGTTTTATCGCAGTTTTTCATTGATATAATGTTTAGCAGTGGCAGACAGCTCTTCGGGCAAACATGTTTTTTTTTTACAATTTCTCGCAGGTACGGACCTGTTGAAAATGTCAAATTTTGATGAAAATTTTCATTCTCCATTTTTTGGCTCAAAATGTCCCAGGACACGCGCACATAGGTTTTATCGCAGTTTTTCATTGATATAATGTTCATTAGAGGCACACAGCTCTTCGGGCAAAAGTGGGTTTTTTTTACAATTTCTCGCAGGTACGGACCTGTTGAAAATGTCAAATTTTGATGAAAATTTTCATTCTCCATTTTTTGGCTCAAAATGTCCCAGGACACGCGCACATAGGTTTTATCGCAGTTTTTCATTGATATAATGTTTAGCAGTGGCAGACAGCTCTTCGGGCAAACATGGGGTTTTTTTACAATTTCTCGCAGGTACGGACCTGTTGAAAATGTCAAATTTTGATGAAAATTTTCATTCTCCATTTTTTGGCTCAAAATGTCCCAGGACACGCGCACATAGGTTTTATCGCAGTTTTTCATTGATATAATGTTTAGCAGTGGCAGACAGCTCTTCGGGCAAACATGGTTTTTTTACAATTTCTCGCAGGTACGGACCTGTTGAAAATGTCAAATTTTGATGAAAATTTTCATTCTCCATTTTTTGGCTCAAAATGTCCCAGGACACGCGCACATAGGTTTATCGCAATCTTTCATTGATGTAAGGCCCAAAAACATGTATAACAGGGGTAGACAACTCTTCGGACAAAAGTACATAAAATCCACTATTATGGAAAAAAGCAGCAAACCAGAAAATCTGGTCTACCGCTTTCAGATTTGATTTTAGAACCCAAGTTATGCATGTTTTATTGACCGACTTGACCCCCGAACAAACTGGTGCATCATGTGACAAGGTTTGCGACGATCGATATTTTGCCTAAAAAATGAGTTGTTTCACAGGTCGGGACCTGTTGAAAATGTCAAATTTTGATGAAAATTTTCATTCTCCATTTTTTGGCTCAAAATGTCCCAGGACACGCGCATATAAGTTTTATCGCAGTTTTTCATTGATATAATGTTTAGCAGTGGCAGACAGCTCTTCGGGCAAACATGTTTTTTTTTTACAATTTCTCGCAGGTACGGACCTGTTGAAAATGTCAAATTTTGATGAAAATTTTCATTCTCCATTTTTTGGCTCAAAATGTCCCAGGACACGCGCACATAGGTTTTATCACAGTTTTTCATTGATATAATGTTCATTAGAGGCACACAGCTCTTCGGGCAAAAGTGGGGTTTTTTTACAATTTCTCGCAGGTACGGACCTGTTGAAAATGTCAAATTTTGATGAAAATTTTCATTCTCCATTTTTTGGCTCAAAATGTCCCAGGACACGCGCACATAGGTTTTATCGCAGTTTTTCATTGATATAATGTTTAGCAGTGGCAGACAGCTCTTCGGGCAAACATGGTTTTTTTACAATTTCTCGCAGGTACGGACCTGTTGAAAATGTCAAATTTTGATGAAAATTTTCATTCTCCATTTTTTGGCTCAAAATGTCCCAGGACACGCGCACATAGGTTTATCGCAATCTTTCATTGATGTAAGGCCCAAAAACATGTATAACAGGGGTAGACAACTCTTCGGACAAAAGTACATAAAATCCACTATTATGGAAAAAAGCAGCAAACCAGAAAATCTGGTCTACCGCTTTCAGATTTGATTTTAGAACCCAAGTTATGCATGTTTTATTGACCGACTTGACCCCCGAACAAACTGGTGCATCATGTGACAAGGTTTGCGACGATCGATATTTTGCCTAAAAAATGAGTTGTTTCACAGGTCGGGACCTGTTGAAAATGTCAAATTTTGATGAAAATTTTCATTCTCCATTTTTTGGCTCAAAATGTCCCAGGACACGCGCATATAAGTTTTATCGCAGTTTTTCATTGATATAATGTTTAGCAGTGGCAGACAGCTCTTCGGGCAAACATGTTTTTTTTTTACAATTTCTCGCAGGTATGGACCTGTTGAAAATGTCAAATTTTGATGAAAATTTTCATTCTCCATTTTTTGGCTCAAAATGTCCCAGGACACGCGCACATAGGTTTTATCACAGTTTTTCATTGATATAATGTTCATTAGAGGCAGACAGCTCTTCGGGCAAAAGTGGGGTTTTTTTACAATTTCTCGCAGGTACGGACCTGTTGAAAATGTCAAATTTTGATGAAAATTTTCATTCTCCATTTTTTGGCTCAAAATGTCCCAGGACACGCGCACATAGGTTTTATCACAGTTTTTCATTGATATAATGTTCATTAGAGGCAGACAGCTCTTCGGGCAAAAGTGGGGTTTTTTTTACAATTTCTCGCAGGTACGGACCTGTTGAAAATGTCAAATTTTGATGAAAATTTTCATTCTCCATTTTTTGGCTCAAAATGTCCCAGGACACGCGCACATAGGTTTTATCGCAGTTTTTCATTGATATAATGTTTAGCAGTGGCAGACAGCTCTTCGGGCAAACATGGTTTTTTTACAATTTCTCGCAGGTACGGACCTGTTGAAAATGTCAAATTTTGATGAAAATTTTCATTCTCCATTTTTTGGCTCAAAATGTCCCAGGACACGCGCACATAGGTTTATCGCAATCTTTCATTGATGTAAGGCCCAAAAACATGTATAACAGGGGTAGACAACTCTTCGGACAAAAGTACATAAAATCCACTATTATGGAAAAAAGCAGCAAACCAGAAAATCTGGTCTACCGCTTTCAGATTTGATTTTAGAACCCAAGTTATGCATGTTTTATTGACCGACTTGACCCCCGAACAAACTGGTGCATCATGTGACAAGGTTTGCGACGATCGATATTTTGCCTAAAAAATGAGTTGTTTCACAGGTCGGGACCTGTTGAAAATGTCAAATTTTGATGAAAATTTTCATTCTCCATTTTTTGGCTCAAAATGTCCCAGGACACGCGCATATAAGTTTTATCGCAGTTTTTCATTGATATAATGTTTAGCAGTGGCAGACAGCTCTTCGGGCAAACATGTTTTTTTTTTACAATTTCTCGCAGGTACGGACCTGTTGAAAATGTCAAATTTTGATGAAAATTTTCATTCTCCATTTTTTGGCTCAAAATGTCCCAGGACACGCGCACATAGGTTTTATCGCAGTTTTTCATTGATATAATGTTCATTAGAGGCACACAGCTCTTCGGGCAAAAGTGGGTTTTTTTTACAATTTCTCGCAGGTACGGACCTGTTGAAAATGTCAAATTTTGATGAAAATTTTCATTCTCCATTTTTTGGCTCAAAATGTCCCAGGACACGCGCACATAGGTTTTATCGCAGTTTTTCATTGATATAATGTTTAGCAGTGGCAGACAGCTCTTCGGGCAAACATGGGGTTTTTTTACAATTTCTCGCAGGTACGGACCTGTTGAAAATGTCAAATTTTGATGAAAATTTTCATTCTCCATTTTTTGGCTCAAAATGTCCCAGGACACGCGCACATAGGTTTTATCGCAGTTTTTCATTGATATAATGTTTAGCAGTGGCAGACAGCTCTTCGGGCAAACATGGTTTTTTTACAATTTCTCGCAGGTACGGACCTGTTGAAAATGTCAAATTTTGATGAAAATTTTCATTCTCCATTTTTTGGCTCAAAATGTCCCAGGACACGCGCACATAGGTTTATCGCAATCTTTCATTGATGTAAGGCCCAAAAACATGTATAACAGGGGTAGACAACTCTTTGGACAAAAGTACATAAAATCCACTATTATGGAAAAAAGCAGCAAACCAGAAAATCTGGTCTACCGCTTTCAGATTTGATTTTAGAACCCAAGTTATGCATGTTTTATTGACCGACTTGCCCCCTGAACAAACTGGTGCATCATGTGACAAGGTTTGCGACGATCGATATTTTGCCTAAAAAATGAGTTGTTTCACAGGTCGGGACCTGTTGAAAATGTCAAATTTTGATGAAAATTTTCATTCTCCATTTTTTGGCTCAAAATGTCCCAGGACACGCGCATATAAGTTTTATCGCAGTTTTTCATTGATATAATGTTTAGCAGTGGCAGACAGCTCTTCGGGCAAACATGTTTTTTTTTTACAATTTCTCGCAGGTACGGACCTGTTGAAAATGTCAAATTTTGATGAAAATTTTCATTCTCCATTTTTTGGCTCAAAATGTCCCAGGACACGCGCACATAGGTTTTATCACAGTTTTTCATTGATATAATGTTCATTAGAGGCACACAGCTCTTCGGGCAAAAGTGGGGTTTTTTTACAATTTCTCGCAGGTACGGACCTGTTGAAAATGTCAAATTTTGATGAAAATTTTCATTCTCCATTTTTTGGCTCAAAATGTCCCAGGACACGCGCACATAGGTTTTATCGCAGTTTTTCATTGATATAATGTTTAGCAGTGGCAGACAGCTCTTCGGGCAAACATGGTTTTTTTACAATTTCTCGCAGGTACGGACCTGTTGAAAATGTCAAATTTTGATGAAAATTTTCATTCTCCATTTTTTGGCTCAAAATGTCCCAGGACACGCGCACATAGGTTTATCGCAATCTTTCATTGATGTAAGGCCCAAAAACATGTATAACAGGGGTAGACAACTCTTTGGACAAAAGTACATAAAATCCACTATTATGGAAAAAAGCAGCAAACCAGAAAATCTGGTCTACCGCTTTCAGATTTGATTTTAGAACCCAAGTTATGCATGTTTTATTGACCGACTTGACCCCCGAACAAACTGGTGCATCATGTGACAAGGTTTGCGACGATCGATATTTTGCCTAAAAAATGAGTTGTTTCACAGGTCGGGACCTGTTGAAAATGTCAAATTTTGATGAAAATTTTCATTCTCCATTTTTTGGCTCAAAATGTCCCAGGACACGCGCATATAAGTTTTATCGCAGTTTTTCATTGATATAATGTTTAGCAGTGGCAGACAGCTCTTCGGGCAAACATGTTTTTTTTTTACAATTTCTCGCAGGTATGGACCTGTTGAAAATGTCAAATTTTGATGAAAATTTTCATTCTCCATTTTTTGGCTCAAAATGTCCCAGGACACGCGCACATAGGTTTTATCACAGTTTTTCATTGATATAATGTTCATTAGAGGCAGACAGCTCTTCGGGCAAAAGTGGGGTTTTTTTACAATTTCTCGCAGGTACGGACCTGTTGAAAATGTCAAATTTTGATGAAAATTTTCATTCTCCATTTTTTGGCTCAAAATGTCCCAGGACACGCGCACATAGGTTTTATCGCAGTTTTTCATTGATATAATGTTTAGCAGTGGCAGACAGCTCTTCGGGCAAACATGGTTTTTTTACAATTTCTCGCAGGTACGGACCTGTTGAAAATGTCAAATTTTGATGAAAATTTTCATTCTCCATTTTTTGGCTCAAAATGTCCCAGGACACGCGCACATAGGTTTATCGCAATCTTTCATTGATGTAAGGCCCAAAAACATGTATAACAGGGGTAGACAACTCTTCGGACAAAAGTACATAAAATCCACTATTATGGAAAAAAGCAGCAAACCAGAAAATCTGGTCTACCGCTTTCAGATTTGATTTTAGAACCCAAGTTATGCATGTTTTATTGACCGACTTGACCCCCGAACAAACTGGTGCATCATGTGACAAGGTTTGCGACGATCGATATTTTGCCTAAAAAATGAGTTGTTTCACAGGTCGGGACCTGTTGAAAATGTCAAATTTTGATGAAAATTTTCATTCTCCATTTTTTGGCTCAAAATGTCCCAGGACACGCGCATATAAGTTTTATCGCAGTTTTTCATTGATATAATGTTTAGCAGTGGCAGACAGCTCTTCGGGCAAACATGTTTTTTTTTTACAATTTCTCGCAGGTACGGACCTGTTGAAAATGTCAAATTTTGATGAAAATTTTCATTCTCCATTTTTTGGCTCAAAATGTCCCAGGACACGCGCACATAGGTTTTATCACAGTTTTTCATTGATATAATGTTCATTAGAGGCACACAGCTCTTCGGGCAAAAGTGGGGTTTTTTTACAATTTCTCGCAGGTACGGACCTGTTGAAAATGTCAAATTTTGATGAAAATTTTCATTCTCCATTTTTTGGCTCAAAATGTCCCAGGACACGCGCACATAGGTTTTATCGCAGTTTTTCATTGATATAATGTTTAGCAGTGGCAGACAGCTCTTCGGGCAAACATGGTTTTTTTACAATTTCTCGCAGGTACGGACCTGTTGAAAATGTCAAATTTTGATGAAAATTTTCATTCTCCATTTTTTGGCTCAAAATGTCCCAGGACACGCGCACATAGGTTTATCGCAATCTTTCATTGATGTAAGGCCCAAAAACATGTATAACAGGGGTAGACAACTCTTCGGACAAAAGTACATAAAATCCACTATTATGGAAAAAAGCAGCAAACCAGAAAATCTGGTCTACCGCTTTCAGATTTGATTTTAGAACCCAAGTTATGCATGTTTTATTGACCGACTTGACCCCCGAACAAACTGGTGCATCATGTGACAAGGTTTGCGACGATCGATATTTTGCCTAAAAAATGAGTTGTTTCACAGGTCGGGACCTGTTGAAAATGTCAAATTTTGATGAAAATTTTCATTCTCCATTTTTTGGCTCAAAATGTCCCAGGACACGCGCATATAAGTTTTATCGCAGTTTTTCATTGATATAATGTTTAGCAGTGGCAGACAGCTCTTCGGGCAAACATGTTTTTTTTTTACAATTTCTCGCAGGTATGGACCTGTTGAAAATGTCAAATTTTGATGAAAATTTTCATTCTCCATTTTTTGGCTCAAAATGTCCCAGGACACGCGCACATAGGTTTTATCACAGTTTTTCATTGATATAATGTTCATTAGAGGCAGACAGCTCTTCGGGCAAAAGTGGGTTTTTTTTACAATTTCTCGCAGGTACGGACCTGTTGAAAATGTCAAATTTTGATGAAAATTTTCATTCTCCATTTTTTGGCTCAAAATGTCCCAGGACACGCGCACATAGGTTTTATCGCAGTTTTTCATTGATATAATGTTTAGCAGTGGCAGACAGCTCTTCGGGCAAACATGGTTTTTTTACAATTTCTCGCAGGTACGGACCTGTTGAAAATGTCAAATTTTGATGAAAATTTTCATTCTCCATTTTTTGGCTCAAAATGTCCCAGGACACGCGCACATAGGTTTATCGCAATCTTTCATTGATGTAAGGCCCAAAAACATGTATAACAGGGGTAGACAACTCTTCGGACAAAAGTACATAAAATCCACTATTATGGAAAAAAGCAGCAAACCAGAAAATCTGGTCTACCGCTTTCAGATTTGATTTTAGAACCCAAGTTATGCATGTTTTATTGACCGACTTGACCCCCGAACAAACTGGTGCATCATGTGACAAGGTTTGCGACGATCGATATTTTGCCTAAAAAATGAGTTGTTTCACAGGTCGGGACCTGTTGAAAATGTCAAATTTTGATGAAAATTTTCATTCTCCATTTTTTGGCTCAAAATGTCCCAGGACACGCGCATATAAGTTTTATCGCAGTTTTTCATTGATATAATGTTTAGCAGTGGCAGACAGCTCTTCGGGCAAACATGTTTTTTTTTTACAATTTCTCGCAGGTACGGACCTGTTGAAAATGTCAAATTTTGATGAAAATTTTCATTCTCCATTTTTTGGCTCAAAATGTCCCAGGACACGCGCACATAGGTTTTATCGCAGTTTTTCATTGATATAATGTTCATTAGAGGCACACAGCTCTTCGGGCAAAAGTGGGTTTTTTTTACAATTTCTCGCAGGTACGGACCTGTTGAAAATGTCAAATTTTGATGAAAATTTTCATTCTCCATTTTTTGGCTCAAAATGTCCCAGGACACGCGCACATAGGTTTTATCGCAGTTTTTCATTGATATAATGTTTAGCAGTGGCAGACAGCTCTTCGGGCAAACATGGGGTTTTTTTACAATTTCTCGCAGGTACGGACCTGTTGAAAATGTCAAATTTTGATGAAAATTTTCATTCTCCATTTTTTGGCTCAAAATGTCCCAGGACACGCGCACATAGGTTTTATCGCAGTTTTTCATTGATATAATGTTTAGCAGTGGCAGACAGCTCTTCGGGCAAACATGGTTTTTTTACAATTTCTCGCAGGTACGGACCTGTTGAAAATGTCAAATTTTGATGAAAATTTTCATTCTCCATTTTTTGGCTCAAAATGTCCCAGGACACGCGCACATAGGTTTATCGCAATCTTTCATTGATGTAAGGCCCAAAAACATGTATAACAGGGGTAGACAACTCTTTGGACAAAAGTACATAAAATCCACTATTATGGAAAAAAGCAGCAAACCAGAAAATCTGGTCTACCGCTTTCAGATTTGATTTTAGAACCCAAGTTATGCATGTTTTATTGACCGACTTGACCCCCGAACAAACTGGTGCATCATGTGACAAGGTTTGCGACGATCGATATTTTGCCTAAAAAATGAGTTGTTTCACAGGTCGGGACCTGTTGAAAATGTCAAATTTTGATGAAAATTTTCATTCTCCATTTTTTGGCTCAAAATGTCCCAGGACACGCGCATATAAGTTTTATCGCAGTTTTTCATTGATATAATGTTTAGCAGTGGCAGACAGCTCTTCGGGCAAACATGTTTTTTTTTTACAATTTCTCGCAGGTACGGACCTGTTGAAAATGTCAAATTTTGATGAAAATTTTCATTCTCCATTTTTTGGCTCAAAATGTCCCAGGACACGCGCACATAGGTTTTATCACAGTTTTTCATTGATATAATGTTCATTAGAGGCACACAGCTCTTCGGGCAAAAGTGGGGTTTTTTTACAATTTCTCGCAGGTACGGACCTGTTGAAAATGTCAAATTTTGATGAAAATTTTCATTCTCCATTTTTTGGCTCAAAATGTCCCAGGACACGCGCACATAGGTTTTATCGCAGTTTTTCATTGATATAATGTTTAGCAGTGGCAGACAGCTCTTCGGGCAAACATGGTTTTTTTACAATTTCTCGCAGGTACGGACCTGTTGAAAATGTCAAATTTTGATGAAAATTTTCATTCTCCATTTTTTGGCTCAAAATGTCCCAGGACACGCGCACATAGGTTTATCGCAATCTTTCATTGATGTAAGGCCCAAAAACATGTATAACAGGGGTAGACAACTCTTTGGACAAAAGTACATAAAATCCACTATTATGGAAAAAAGCAGCAAACCAGAAAATCTGGTCTACCGCTTTCAGATTTGATTTTAGAACCCAAGTTATGCATGTTTTATTGACCGACTTGACCCCCGAACAAACTGGTGCATCATGTGACAAGGTTTGCGACGATCGATATTTTGCCTAAAAAATGAGTTGTTTCACAGGTCGGGACCTGTTGAAAATGTCAAATTTTGATGAAAATTTTCATTCTCCATTTTTTGGCTCAAAATGTCCCAGGACACGCGCATATAAGTTTTATCGCAGTTTTTCATTGATATAATGTTTAGCAGTGGCAGACAGCTCTTCGGGCAAACATGTTTTTTTTTTACAATTTCTCGCAGGTATGGACCTGTTGAAAATGTCAAATTTTGATGAAAATTTTCATTCTCCATTTTTTGGCTCAAAATGTCCCAGGACACGCGCACATAGGTTTTATCACAGTTTTTCATTGATATAATGTTCATTAGAGGCAGACAGCTCTTCGGGCAAAAGTGGGGTTTTTTTACAATTTCTCGCAGGTACGGACCTGTTGAAAATGTCAAATTTTGATGAAAATTTTCATTCTCCATTTTTTGGCTCAAAATGTCCCAGGACACGCGCACATAGGTTTTATCGCAGTTTTTCATTGATATAATGTTTAGCAGTGGCAGACAGCTCTTCGGGCAAACATGGTTTTTTTACAATTTCTCGCAGGTACGGACCTGTTGAAAATGTCAAATTTTGATGAAAATTTTCATTCTCCATTTTTTGGCTCAAAATGTCCCAGGACACGCGCACATAGGTTTATCGCAATCTTTCATTGATGTAAGGCCCAAAAACATGTATAACAGGGGTAGACAACTCTTCGGACAAAAGTACATAAAATCCACTATTATGGAAAAAAGCAGCAAACCAGAAAATCTGGTCTACCGCTTTCAGATTTGATTTTAGAACCCAAGTTATGCATGTTTTATTGACCGACTTGACCCCCGAACAAACTGGTGCATCATGTGACAAGGTTTGCGACGATCGATATTTTGCCTAAAAAATGAGTTGTTTCACAGGTCGGGACCTGTTGAAAATGTCAAATTTTGATGAAAATTTTCATTCTCCATTTTTTGGCTCAAAATGTCCCAGGACACGCGCATATAAGTTTTATCGCAGTTTTTCATTGATATAATGTTTAGCAGTGGCAGACAGCTCTTCGGGCAAACATGTTTTTTTTTTACAATTTCTCGCAGGTACGGACCTGTTGAAAATGTCAAATTTTGATGAAAATTTTCATTCTCCATTTTTTGGCTCAAAATGTCCCAGGACACGCGCACATAGGTTTTATCGCAGTTTTTCATTGATATAATGTTCATTAGAGGCACACAGCTCTTCGGGCAAAAGTGGGTTTTTTTTACAATTTCTCGCAGGTACGGACCTGTTGAAAATGTCAAATTTTGATGAAAATTTTCATTCTCCATTTTTTGGCTCAAAATGTCCCAGGACACGCGCACATAGGTTTTATCGCAGTTTTTCATTGATATAATGTTTAGCAGTGGCAGACAGCTCTTCGGGCAAACATGGGGTTTTTTTACAATTTCTCGCAGGTACGGACCTGTTGAAAATGTCAAATTTTGATGAAAATTTTCATTCTCCATTTTTTGGCTCAAAATGTCCCAGGACACGCGCACATAGGTTTTATCGCAGTTTTTCATTGATATAATGTTTAGCAGTGGCAGACAGCTCTTCGGGCAAACATGGTTTTTTTACAATTTCTCGCAGGTACGGACCTGTTGAAAATGTCAAATTTTGATGAAAATTTTCATTCTCCATTTTTTGGCTCAAAATGTCCCAGGACACGCGCATATAAGTTTTATCGCAGTTTTTCATTGATATAATGTTTAGCAGTGGCAGACAGCTCTTCGGGCAAACATGTTTTTTTTTTACAATTTCTCGCAGGTACGGACCTGTTGAAAATGTCAAATTTTGATGAAAATTTTCATTCTCCATTTTTTGGCTCAAAATGTCCCAGGACACGCGCACATAGGTTTATCGCAATCTTTCATTGATGTAAGGCCCAAAAACATGTATAACAGGGGTAGACAACTCTTCGGACAAAAGTACATAAAATCCACTATTATGGAAAAAAGCAGCAAACCAGAAAATCTGGTCTACCGCTTTCAGATTTGATTTTAGAACCCAAGTTATGCATGTTTTATTGACCGACTTGACCCCCGAACAAACTGGTGCATCATGTGACAAGGTTTGCGACGATCGATATTTTGCCTAAAAAATGAGTTGTTTCACAGGTCGGGACCTGTTGAAAATGTCAAATTTTGATGAAAATTTTCATTCTCCATTTTTTGGCTCAAAATGTCCCAGGACACGCGCATAAAAGTTTTATCGCAGTTTTTCATTGATATAATGTTTAGCAGTGGCAGACAGCTCTTCGGGCAAACATGTTTTTTTTTTACAATTTCTCGCAGGTACGGACCTGTTGAAAATGTCAAATTTTGATGAAAATTTTCATTCTCCATTTTTTGGCTCAAAATGTCCCAGGACACGCGCACATAGGTTTTATCACAGTTTTTCATTGATATAATGTTCATTAGAGGCACACAGCTCTTCGGGCAAAAGTGGGGTTTTTTTACAATTTCTCGCAGGTACGGACCTGTTGAAAATGTCAAATTTTGATGAAAATTTTCATTCTCCATTTTTTGGCTCAAAATGTCCCAGGACACGCGCACATAGGTTTTATCGCAGTTTTTCATTGATATAATGTTTAGCAGTGGCAGACAGCTCTTCGGGCAAACATGGTTTTTTTACAATTTCTCGCAGGTACGGACCTGTTGAAAATGTCAAATTTTGATGAAAATTTTCATTCTCCATTTTTTGGCTCAAAATGTCCCAGGACACGCGCACATAGGTTTATCGCAATCTTTCATTGATGTAAGGCCCAAAAACATGTATAACAGGGGTAGACAACTCTTCGGACAAAAGTACATAAAATCCACTATTATGGAAAAAAGCAGCAAACCAGAAAATCTGGTCTACCGCTTTCAGATTTGATTTTAGAACCCAAGTTATGCATGTTTTATTGACCGACTTGACCCCCGAACAAACTGGTGCATCATGTGACAAGGTTTGCGACGATCGATATTTTGCCTAAAAAATGAGTTGTTTCACAGGTCGGGACCTGTTGAAAATGTCAAATTTTGATGAAAATTTTCATTCTCCATTTTTTGGCTCAAAATGTCCCAGGACACGCGCATATAAGTTTTATCGCAGTTTTTCATTGATATAATGTTTAGCAGTGGCAGACAGCTCTTCGGGCAAACATGTTTTTTTTTTACAATTTCTCGCAGGTATGGACCTGTTGAAAATGTCAAATTTTGATGAAAATTTTCATTCTCCATTTTTTGGCTCAAAATGTCCCAGGACACGCGCACATAGGTTTTATCACAGTTTTTCATTGATATAATGTTCATTAGAGGCAGACAGCTCTTCGGGCAAAAGTGGGTTTTTTTTACAATTTCTCGCAGGTACGGACCTGTTGAAAATGTCAAATTTTGATGAAAATTTTCATTCTCCATTTTTTGGCTCAAAATGTCCCAGGACACGCGCACATAGGTTTTATCGCAGTTTTTCATTGATATAATGTTTAGCAGTGGCAGACAGCTCTTCGGGCAAACATGGTTTTTTTACAATTTCTCGCAGGTACGGACCTGTTGAAAATGTCAAATTTTGATGAAAATTTTCATTCTCCATTTTTTGGCTCAAAATGTCCCAGGACACGCGCACATAGGTTTATCGCAATCTTTCATTGATGTAAGGCCCAAAAACATGTATAACAGGGGTAGACAACTCTTCGGACAAAAGTACATAAAATCCACTATTATGGAAAAAAGCAGCAAACCAGAAAATCTGGTCTACCGCTTTCAGATTTGATTTTAGAACCCAAGTTATGCATGTTTTATTGACCGACTTGACCCCCGAACAAACTGGTGCATCATGTGACAAGGTTTGCGACGATCGATATTTTGCCTAAAAAATGAGTTGTTTCACAGGTCGGGACCTGTTGAAAATGTCAAATTTTGATGAAAATTTTCATTCTCCATTTTTTGGCTCAAAATGTCCCAGGACACGCGCATATAAGTTTTATCGCAGTTTTTCATTGATATAATGTTTAGCAGTGGCAGACAGCTCTTCGGGCAAACATGTTTTTTTTTTACAATTTCTCGCAGGTACGGACCTGTTGAAAATGTCAAATTTTGATGAAAATTTTCATTCTCCATTTTTTGGCTCAAAATGTCCCAGGACACGCGCACATAGGTTTTATCGCAGTTTTTCATTGATATAATGTTCATTAGAGGCACACAGCTCTTCGGGCAAAAGTGGGTTTTTTTTACAATTTCTCGCAGGTACGGACCTGTTGAAAATGTCAAATTTTGATGAAAATTTTCATTCTCCATTTTTTGGCTCAAAATGTCCCAGGACACGCGCACATAGGTTTTATCGCAGTTTTTCATTGATATAATGTTTAGCAGTGGCAGACAGCTCTTCGGGCAAACATGGGGTTTTTTTTACAATTTCTCGCAGGTACGGACCTGTTGAAAATGTCAAATTTTGATGAAAATTTTCATTCTCCATTTTTTGGCTCAAAATGTCCCAGGACACGCGCACATAGGTTTTATCGCAGTTTTTCATTGATATAATGTTTAGCAGTGGCAGACAGCTCTTCGGGCAAACATGGTTTTTTTACAATTTCTCGCAGGTACGGACCTGTTGAAAATGTCAAATTTTGATGAAAATTTTCATTCTCCATTTTTTGGCTCAAAATGTCCCAGGACACGCGCACATAGGTTTATCGCAATCTTTCATTGATGTAAGGCCCAAAAACATGTATAACAGGGGTAGACAACTCTTCGGACAAAAGTACATAAAATCCACTATTATGGAAAAAAGCAGCAAACCAGAAAATCTGGTCTACCGCTTTCAGATTTGATTTTAGAACCCAAGTTATGCATGTTTTATTGACCGACTTGACCCCCGAACAAACTGGTGCATCATGTGACAAGGTTTGCGACGATCGATATTTTGCCTAAAAAATGAGTTGTTTCACAGGTCGGGACCTGTTGAAAATGTCAAATTTTGATGAAAATTTTCATTCTCCATTTTTTGGCTCAAAATGTCCCAGGACACGCGCATATAAGTTTTATCGCAGTTTTTCATTGATATAATGTTTAGCAGTGGCAGACAGCTCTTCGGGCAAACATGTTTTTTTTTTACAATTTCTCGCAGGTACGGACCTGTTGAAAATGTCAAATTTTGATGAAAATTTTCATTCTCCATTTTTTGGCTCAAAATGTCCCAGGACACGCGCACATAGGTTTTATCACAGTTTTTCATTGATATAATGTTCATTAGAGGCACACAGCTCTTCGGGCAAAAGTGTGGGTTTTTTTTACAATTTCTCGCAGGTACGGACCTGTTGAAAATGTCAAATTTTGATGAAAATTTTCATTCTCCATTTTTTGGCTCAAAATGTCCCAGGACACGCGCACATAGGTTTTATCGCAGTTTTTCATTGATATAATGTTTAGCAGTGGCAGACAGCTCTTCGGGCAAACGTGGTTTTTTTTTACAATTTCTCGCAGGTACGGACCTGTTGAAAATGTCAAATTTTGATGAAAATTTTCATTCTCCATTTTTTGGCTCAAAATGTCCCAGGACACGCGCACATAGGTTTTATCGCAGTTTTTCATTGATATAATGTTTATTAGAGGCACACAGCTCTTCGGGCAAAAGTGGGTTTTTTTTACAATTTCTCGCAGGTACGGACCTGTTGAAAATGTCAAATTTTGATGAAAATTTTCATTCTCCATTTTTTGGCTCAAAATGTCCCAGGACACGCACACATAGGTTTTATCGCAGTTTTTCATTGATATAATGTTTATTAGAGGCACACAGCTCTTCGGGCAAAAGTGGGTTTTTTTTACAATTTCTCGCAGGTACGGACCTGTTGAAAATGTCAAATTTTGATGAAAATTTTCATTCTCCATTTTTTGGCTCAAAATGTCCCAGGACACGCGCACATAGGTTTATCGCAATCTTTCATTGATGTAAGGCCCAAAAACATGTATAACAGGGGTAGACAACTCTTCGGACAAAAGTACATAAAATCCACTATTATGGAAAAAAGAAGCAAACCAGAAAATCTGGTCTACCGCTTTCAGATTTGATTTTAGAACCCAAGTTATGCATGTTTTATTGACCGACTTGACCCCCGAACAAACTGGTGCATCATGTGACAAGGTTTGCGACGATCGATATTTTGCCTAAAAAATGAGTTGTTTCACAGGTCGGGACCTGTTGAAAATGTCAAATTTTGATGAAAATTTTCATTCCCCATTTTTTGGCTCAAAATGTCCCAGGACACGCGCACATAGGTTTTATCGCAGTATTTCATTGATATAATGTTTAGCAGTGGCAGACAGCTCTTCGGGCAAACGTGGTTTTTTTTTACAATTTCTCGCAGGTACGGACCTGTTGAAAATGTCAAATTTTGATGAAAATTTTCATTCTCCATTTTTTGGCTCAAAATGTCCCAGGACACGCGCACATAGGTTTTATCGCAGTTTTTCATTGATATAATGTTCATTAGAGGCACACAGCTCTTCGGGCAAAAGTGGGTTTTTTTTACAATTTCTCGCAGGTACGGACCTGTTGAAAATGTCAAATTTTGATGAAAATTTTCATTCTCCATTTTTTGGCTCAAAATGTCCCAGGACACGCGCACATAGGTTTTATCGCAGTTTTTCATTGATATAATGTTTAGCAGTGGCAGACAGCTCTTCGGGCAAACATGGTTTTTTTTTACAATTTCTCGCAGGTACGGACCTGTTGAAAATGTCAAATTTTGATGAAAATTTTCATTCTCCATTTTTTGGCTCAAAATGTCCCGGGACACGCACACATAGGTTTTATCGCAGTTTTTCATTGATATAATGTTTATTAGAGGCACACAGCTCTTCGGGCAAAAGTGGGTTTTTTTTACAATTTCTCGCAGGTACGGACCTGTTGAAAATGTCAAATTTTGATGAAAATTTTCATTCTCCATTTTTTGGCTCAAAATGTCCCAGGACACGCGCACATAGGTTTATCGCAATCTTTCATTGATGTAAGGCCCAAAAACATGTATAACAGGGGTAGACAACTCTTCGGACAAAAGTACATAAAATCCACTATTATGGAAAAAAGCAGCAAACCAGAAAATCTGGTCTACCGCTTTCAGATTTGATTTTAGAACCCAAGTTATGCATGTTTTATTGACCGACTTGACCCCCGAACAAACTGGTGCATCATGTGACAAGGTTTGCGACGATCGATATTTTGCCTAAAAAATGAGTTGTTTCACAGGTCGGGACCTGTTGAAAATGTCAAATTTTGATGAAAATTTTCATTCTCCATTTTTTGGCTCAAAATGTCCCAGGACACGCGCATATAAGTTTTATCGCAGTTTTTCATTGATATAATGTTTAGCAGTGGCAGACAGCTCTTCGGGCAAACATGTTTTTTTTTTTACAATTTCTCGCAGGTACGGACCTGTTGAAAATGTCAAATTTTGATGAAAATTTTCATTCTCCATTTTTTGGCTCAAAATGTCCCAGGACACGCGCACATAGGTTTTATCGCAGTTTTTCATTGATATAATGTTCATTAGAGGCACACAGCTCTTCGGGCAAAAGTGGGTTTTTTTTACAATTTCTCGCAGGTACGGACCTGTTGAAAATGTCAAATTTTGATGAAAATTTTCATTCTCCATTTTTTGGCTCAAAATGTCCCAGGACACGCGCACATAGGTTTTATCGCAGTTTTTCATTGATATAATGTTTAGCAGTGGCAGACAGCTCTTCGGGCAAACATGGTTTTTTTTACAATTTCTCGCAGGTACGGACCTGTTGAAAATGTCAAATTTTGATGAAAATTTTCATTCTCCATTTTTTGGCTCAAAATGTCCCAGGACACGCACACATAGGTTTTATCGCAGTTTTTCATTGATATAATGTTTATTAGAGGCACACAGCTCTTCGGGCAAAAGTGGGTTTTTTTTACAATTTCTCGCAGGTACGGACCTGTTGAAAATGTCAAATTTTGATGAAAATTTTCATTCTCCATTTTTTGGCTCAAAATGTCCCAGGACACGCGCACATAGGTTTATCGCAATCTTTCATTGATGTAAGGCCCAAAAACATGTATAACAGGGGTAGACAACTCTTCGGACAAAAGTACATAAAATCCACTATTATGGAAAAAAGCAGCTAACCAGAAAATCTGGTCTACCGCTTTCAGATTTGATTTTAGAACCCAAGTTATGCATGTTTTATTGACCGACTTGACCCCCGAACAAACTGGTGCATCATGTGACAAGGTTTGCGACGATCGATATTTTGCCTAAAAAATGAGTTGTTTCACAGGTCGGGACCTGTTGAAAATGTCAAATTTTGATGAAAATTTTCATTCTCCATTTTTTGGCTCAAAATGTCCCAGGACACGCGCATATAAGTTTTATCGCAGTTTTTCATTGATATAATGTTTAGCAGTGGCAGACAGCTCTTCGGGCAAACATGTTTTTTTTTTACAATTTCTCGCAGGTACGGACCTGTTGAAAATGTCAAATTTTGATGAAAATTTTCATTCTCCATTTTTTGGCTCAAAATGTCCCAGGACACGCGCACATAGGTTTTATCGCAGTTTTTCATTGATATAATGTTCATTAGAGGCACACAGCTCTTCGGGCAAAAGTGGGGTTTTTTTACAATTTCTCGCAGGTACGGACCTGTTGAAAATGTCAAATTTTGATGAAAATTTTCATTCTCCATTTTTTGGCTCAAAATGTCCCAGGACACGCGCACATAGGTTTTATCGCAGTTTTTCATTGATATAATGTTTAGCAGTGGCAGACAGCTCTTCGGGCAAACATGGTTTTTTTTACAATTTCTCGCAGGTACGGACCTGTTGAAAATGTCAAATTTTGATGAAAATTTTCATTCTCCATTTTTTGGCTCAAAATGTACCAGGACACGCACACATAGGTTTTATCGCAGTTTTTCATTGATATAATGTTTATTAGAGGCACACAGCTCTTCGGGCAAAAGTGTTTTTTTTTTACAATTTCTCGCAGGTACGGACCTGTTGAAAATGTCAAATTTTGATGAAAATTTTCATTCTCCATTTTTTGGCTCAAAATGTCCCAGGACACGCGCACATAGGTTTATCGCAATCTTTCATTGATGTAAGGCCCAAAAACATGTATAACAGGGGTAGACAACTCTTCGGACAAAAGTACATAAAATCCACTATTATGGAAAAAAGCAGCAAACCAGAAAATCTGGTCTACCGCTTTCAGATTTGATTTTAGAACCCAAGTTATGCATGTTTTATTGACCGACTTGACCCCCGAACAAACTGGTGCATCATGTGACAAGGTTTGCGACGATCGATATTTTGCCTAAAAATGAGTTGTTTCACAGGTCGGGACCTGTTGAAAATGTCAAATTTTGATGAAAATTTTCATTCTCCATTTTTTGGCTCAAAATGTCCCAGGACACGCGCACATAGGTTTTATCGCAGTTTTTCATTGATATAATGTTTAGCAGTGGCAGACAGCTCTTCGGGCAAACGTGGTTTTTTTTTACAATTTCTCGCAGGTACGGACCTGTTGAAAATGTCAAATTTTGATGAAAATTTTCATTCTCCATTTTTTGGCTCAAAATGTCCCAGGACACGCGCACATAGGTTTTATCGCAGTTTTTCATTGATATAATGTTTATTAGAGGCACACAGCTCTTCGGGCAAAAGTGGGTTTTTTTTACAATTTCTCGCAGGTACGGACCTGTTGAAAATGTCAAATTTTGATGAAAATTTTCATTCTCCATTTTTTGGCTCAAAATGTCCCAGGACACGCGCACATAGGTTTTATCGCAGTTTTTCATTGATATAATGTTTAGCAGTGGCAGACAGCTCTTCGGGCAAACGTGGTTTTTTTTTACAATTTCTCGCAGGTACGGACCTGTTGAAAATGTCAAATTTTGATGAAAATTTTCATTCTCCATTTTTTTGGCTCAAAATGTCCCAGGACACGCGCACATAGGTTTTATCGCAGTTTTTCATTGATATAATGTTTATTAGAGGCACACAGCTCTTCGGGCAAAAGTGGGTTTTTTTTACAATTTCTCGCAGGTACGGACCTGTTGAAAATGTCAAATTTTGATGAAAATTTTCATTCTCCATTTTTTGGCTCAAAATGTCCCAGGACACGCACACATAGGTTTTATCGCAGTTTTTCATTGATATAATGTTTATTAGAGGCACACAGCTCTTCGGGCAAAAGTGGGTTTTTTTTACAATTTCTCGCAGGTACGGACCTGTTGAAAATGTCAAATTTTGATGAAAATTTTCATTCTCCATTTTTTGGCTCAAAATGTCCCAGGACACGCGCACATAGGTTTATCGCAATCTTTCATTGATGTAAGGCCCAAAAACATGTATAACAGGGGTAGACAACTCTTCGGACAAAAGTACATAAAATCCACTATTATGGAAAAAAGCAGCAAACCAGAAAATCTGGTCTACCGCTTTCAGATTTGATTTTAGAACCCAAGTTATGCATGTTTTATTGACCGACTTGACCCCCGAACAAACTGGTGCATCATGTGACAAGGTTTGCGACGATCGATATTTTGCCTAAAAAATGAGTTGTTTCACAGGTCGGGACCTGTTGAAAATGTCAAATTTTGATGAAAATTTTCATTCTCCATTTTTTGGCTCAAAATGTCCCAGGACACGCGCACATAGGTTTTATCGCAGTTTTTCATTGATATAATGTTTAGCAGTGGCAGACAGCTCTTCGGGCAAACATGGTTTTTTTACAATTTCTCGCAGGTACGGACCTGTTGAAAATGTCAAATTTTGATGAAAATTTTCATTCTCCATTTTTTGGCTCAAAATGTCCCAGGACACGCGCACATAGGTTTATCGCAATCTTTCATTGATGTAAGGCCCAAAAACATGTATAACAGGGGTAGACAACTCTTTGGACAAAAGTACATAAAATCCACTATTATGGAAAAAAGCAGCAAACCAGAAAATCTGGTCTACCGCTTTCAGATTTGATTTTAGAACCCAAGTTATGCATGTTTTATTGACCGACTTGACCCCCGAACAAACTGGTGCATCATGTGACAAGGTTTGCGACGATCGATATTTTGCCTAAAAAATGAGTTGTTTCACAGGTCGGGACCTGTTGAAAATGTCAAATTTTGATGAAAATTTTCATTCTCCATTTTTTGGCTCAAAATGTCCCAGGACACGCGCATATAAGTTTTATCGCAGTTTTTCATTGATATAATGTTTAGCAGTGGCAGACAGCTCTTCGGGCAAACATGTTTTTTTTTTACAATTTCTCGCAGGTACGGACCTGTTGAAAATGTCAAATTTTGATGAAAATTTTCATTCTCCATTTTTTGGCTCAAAATGTCCCAGGACACGCGCACATAGGTTTTATCACAGTTTTTCATTGATATAATGTTCATTAGAGGCACACAGCTCTTCGGGCAAAAGTGGGTTTTTTTTACAATTTCTCGCAGGTACGGACCTGTTGAAAATGTCAAATTTTGATGAAAATTTTCATTCTCCATTTTTTGGCTCAAAATGTCCCAGGACACGCGCACATAGGTTTTATCGCAGTTTTTCATTGATATAATGTTTAGCAGTGGCAGACAGCTCTTCGGGCAAACATGGTTTTTTTTACAATTTCTCGCAGGTACGGACCTGTTGAAAATGTCAAATTTTGATGAAAATTTTCATTCTCCATTTTTTGGCTCAAAATGTCCCAGGACACGCACACATAGGTTTTATCGCAGTTTTTCATTGATATAATGTTTATTAGAGGCACACAGCTCTTCGGGCAAAAGTGGGTTTTTTTTACAATTTCTCGCAGGTACGGACCTGTTGAAAATGTCAAATTTTGATGAAAATTTTCATTCTTCATTTTTTGGCTCAAAATGTCCCAGGACACGCGCACATAGGTTTATCGCAATCTTTCATTGATGTAAGGCCCAAAAACATGTATAACAGGGGTAGACAACTCTTCGGACAAAAGTACATAAAATCCACTATTATGGAAAAAAGCAGCAAACCAGAAAATCTGGTCTACCGCTTTCAGATTTGATTTTAGAACCCAAGTTATGCATGTTTTATTGACCGACTTGACCCCCGAACAAACTGGTGCATCATGTGACAAGGTTTGCGACGATCGATATTTTGCCTAAAAAATGAGTTGTTTCACAGGTCGGGACCTGTTGAAAATGTCAAATTTTGATGAAAATTTTCATTCTCCATTTTTTGGCTCAAAATGTCCCAGGACACGCGCACATAGGTTTTATCGCAGTTTTTCATTGATATAATGTTTAGCAGTGGCAGACAGCTCTTCGGGCAAATGTGGTTTTTTTTTACAATTTCTCGCAGGTACGGACCTGTTGAAAATGTCAAATTTTGATGAAAATTTTCATTCTCCATTTTTTGGCTCAAAATGTCCCAGGACACGCGCACATAGGTTTTATCGCAGTTTTTCATTGATATAATGTTCATTAGAGGCACACAGCTCTTCGGGCAAAAGTGGGTTTTTTTTACAATTTCTCGCAGGTACGGACCTGTTGAAAATGTCAAATTTTGATGAAAATTTTCATTCTCCATTTTTTGGCTCAAAATGTCCCAGGACACGCGCACATAGGTTTTATCGCAGTTTTTCATTGATATAATGTTTAGCAGTGGCAGACAGCTCTTCGGGCAAACATGGTTTTTTTTACAATTTCTCGCAGGTACGGACCTGTTGAAAATGTCAAATTTTGATGAAAATTTTCATTCTCCATTTTTTGGCTCAAAATGTCCCAGGACACGCACACATAGGTTTTATCGCAGTTTTTCATTGATATAATGTTTATTAGAGGCACACAGCTCTTCGGGCAAAAGTGGGTTTTTTTTACAATTTCTCGCAGGTACGGACCTGTTGAAAATGTCAAATTTTGATGAAAATTTTCATTCTTCATTTTTTGGCTCAAAATGTCCCAGGACACGCGCACATAGGTTTATCGCAATCTTTCATTGATGTAAGGCCCAAAAACATGTATAACAGGGGTAGACAACTCTTCGGACAAAAGTACATAAAATCCACTATTATGGAAAAAAGCAGCAAACCAGAAAATCTGGTCTACCGCTTTCAGATTTGATTTTAGAACCCAAGTTATGCATGTTTTATTGACCGACTTGACCCCCGAACAAACTGGTGCATCATGTGACAAGGTTTGCGACGATCGATATTTTGCCTAAAAAATGAGTTGTTTCACAGGTCGGGACCTGTTGAAAATGTCAAATTTTGATGAAAATTTTCATTCTCCATTTTTTGGCTCAAAATGTCCCAGGACACGCGCACATAGGTTTTATCGCAGTTTTTCATTGATATAATGTTTAGCAGTGGCAGACAGCTCTTCGGGCAAATGTGGTTTTTTTTTACAATTTCTCGCAGGTACGGACCTGTTGAAAATGTCAAATTTTGATGAAAATTTTCATTCTCCATTTTTTGGCTCAAAATGTCCCAGGACACGCGCACATAGGTTTTATCGCAGTTTTTCATTGATATAATGTTTATTAGAGGCACACAGCTCTTCGGGCAAAAGTGGGTTTTTTTTACAATATCTCGCAGGTACGGACCTGTTGAAAATGTCAAATTTTGATGAAAATTTTCATTCTCCATTTTTTGGCTCAAAATGTCCCAGGACACGCGCACATAGGTTTTATCGCAGTTTTTCATTGATATAATGTTTAGCAGTGGCAGACAGCTCTTCGGGCAAACGTGGTTTTTTTTTACAATTTCTCGCAGGTACGGACCTGTTGAAAATGTCAAATTTTGATGAAAATTTTCATTCTCCATTTTTTGGCTCAAAATGTCCCAGGACACGCGCACATAGGTTTTATCGCAGTTTTTCATTGATATAATGTTTATTAGAGGCACACAGCTCTTCGGGCAAAAGTGGGTTTTTTTTACAATTTCTCGCAGGTACGGACCTGTTGAAAATGTCAAATTTTGATGAAAATTTTCATTCTCCATTTTTTGGCTCAAAATGTCCCAGGACACGCACACATAGGTTTTATCGCAGTTTTTCATTGATATAATGTTTATTAGAGGCACACAGCTCTTCGGGCAAAAGTGGGTTTTTTTTACAATTTCTCGCAGGTACGGACCTGTTGAAAATGTCAAATTTTGATGAAAATTTTCATTCTCCATTTTTTGGCTCAAAATGTCCCAGGACACGCGCACATAGGTTTATCGCAATCTTTCATTGATGTAAGGCCCAAAAACATGTATAACAGGGGTAGACAACTCTTCGGACAAAAGTACATAAAATCCACTATTATGGAAAAAAGCAGCAAACCAGAAAATCTGGTCTACCGCTTTCAGATTTGATTTTAGAACCCAAGTTATGCATGTTTTATTGACCGACTTGACCCCCGAACAAACTGGTGCATCATGTGACAAGGTTTGCGACGATCGATATTTTGCCTAAAAAATGAGTTGTTTCACAGGTCGGGACCTGTTGAAAATGTCAAATTTTGATGAAAATTTTCATTCTCCATTTTTTGGCTCAAAATGTCCCAGGACAACGCGCACATAGGTTTTTCGCAGTTTTTCATTGATATAATGTTTAGCAGTGGCAGACAGCTCTTCGGGCAAATGTGGTTTTTTTTTACAATTTCTCGCAGGTACGGACCTGTTGAAAATGTCAAATTTTGATGAAAATTTTCATTCTCCATTTTTTGGCTCAAAATGTCCCAGGACACGCGCACATAGGTTTTATCGCAGTTTTTCATTGATATAATGTTTATTAGAGGCACACAGCTCTTCGGGCAAAAGTGGTTTTTTTTTTACAATTTCTCGCAGGTACGGACCTGTTGAAAATGTCAAATTTTGATGAAAATTTTCATTCTCCATTTTTTGGCTCAAAATGTCCCCAGGACACGCGCACATAGGTTTTATCGCAGTTTTTCATTGATATAATGTTTAGCAGTGGCAGACAGCTCTTCGGGCAAACGTGGTTTTTTTTTACAATTTCTCGCAGGTACGGACCTGTTGAAAATGTCAAATTTTGATGAAAATTTTCATTCTCCATTTTTTTGGCTCAAAATGTCCCCAGGGACACGCGCACATAGGTTTTATCGCAGTTTTTCATTGATATAATGTTTATTAGAGGCACACAGCTCTTCGGGCAAAAGTGGGTTTTTTTTTACAATTTCTCGCAGGTACGGACCTGTTGAAAATGTCAAATTTTGATGAAAATTTTCATTCTCCATTTTTTTGGCTCAAAATGTCCCAGGACACGCACACATAGGTTTTATCGCAGTTTTTCATTGATATAATGTTTATTAGAGGCACACAGCTCTTCGGGCAAAAGTGGGTTTTTTTTTACAATTTCTCGCAGGTACGGACCTGTTGAAAATGTCAAATTTTGATGAAAATTTTCATTCTCCATTTTTTGGCTCAAAATGTCCCAGGACACGCGCACATAGGTTTATCGCAATCTTTCATTGATGTAAGGCCCAAAAAACATGTATAACAGGGGTAGACAACTCTTCGGACAAAAGTACATAAAAATCCACTATTATGGAAAAAAGAAGCAAACCAGAAAATCTGGTCTACCGCTTTCAGATTTGATTTTAGAACCCAAGTTTATGCATGTTTTATTGACCGACTTGACCCCCGAACAAACTGGTGCATCATGTGACAAGGTTTGCGACGATCGATATTTTGCCTAAAAAATGAGTTGTTTTCACAGGTCGGGACCTGTTGAAAATGTCAAATTTTGATGAAAATTTTCATTCCCCATTTTTTTGGCTCAAAATGTCCCAGGACACGCGCACATAGGTTTTATCCGCAGTATTTCATTGATATAATGTTTTAGCAGTGGCAGACAGCTCTTCGGGCAAACGTGGTTTTTTTTTACAATTTCTCGCAGGTACGGACCCTGTTGAAAATGTCAAATTTTGATGAAAATTTTCATTCTCCATTTTTTGGCTCAAAATGTCCCAGGACACGCGCACATAGGTTTTATCGCAGTTTTTTCATTGATATAATGTTCATTAGAGGCACACAGCTCTTCGGGCAAAAAGTGGGTTTTTTTTACAATTTCTCGCAGGTACGGACCTGTTGAAAATGTCAAATTTTGATGAAAATTTTCATTCTCCATTTTTTGGCTCAAAATGTCCCAGGACACGCGCACATAGGTTTTATCGCAGTTTTTCATTGATATAATGTTTAGCCAGTGGCAGACAGCTCTTCGGGCAAACATGGTTTTTTTTTACAATTTCTCGCAGGTACGGACCTGTTGAAAATGTCAAATTTTGATGAAAATTTTCATTCTCCCATTTTTTTGGCTCAAAATGTCCCGGGACACGCACACATAGGTTTTATCGCAGTTTTTCATTGATATAATGTTTATTAGAGGCACACAGCTCTTCGGGCAAAAGTGGGTTTTTTTTACAATTTCTCGCAGGTACGGACCTGTTGAAAATGTCAAATTTTTGATGAAAATTTTCATTCTCCATTTTTTTGGCTCAAAATGTCCCAGGACACGCGCACATAGGTTTATCGCAATCTTTCATTGATGTAAGGCCCAAAAACATGTATAACAGGGGTAGACCAACTCTTCGGACAAAAGTACATAAAATCCACTATTATGGAAAAAAGCAGCAAACCAGAAAATCTGGTCTACCGCTTTCAGATTTGATTTTAGAACCCAAGTTATGCATGTTTTATTGACCCGACTTGACCCCCGAACAAACTGGTGCATCATGTGACAAGGTTTGCGACGATCGATATTTTGCCCTAAAAAATGAGTTGTTTCACAGGTCGGGACCTGTTGAAAATGTCAAATTTTGATGAAAATTTTCATTCTCCATTTTTTGGCTCAAAATGTCCCCAGGACACGCGCATATAAGTTTTATCGCAGTTTTTCATTGATATAATGTTTAGCAGTGGCAGACAGCTCTTCGGGCAAACATGTTTTTTTTTTACAATTTCTCGCAGGTACGGACCTGTTGAAAATGTCAAATTTTGATGAAAATTTTCATTCTCCATTTTTTTGGCTCAAAATGTCCCAGGACACGCGCACATAGGTTTTATCGCAGTTTTTCATTGATATAATGTTAAGTGGGTTTTTTTTACAATTTCTCGCAGGTACGGACCTGTTGAAAATGTCAAATTTTGATGAAAATTTTCATTCTCCATTTTTTGGCTCAAAATGTCCCAGGACACGCGCACATAGGTTTTATCGCAGTTTTTCATTGATATAATGTTTAGCAGTGGCAGACAGCTCTTCGGGCAAACATGGTTTTTTTTACAATTTCTCGCAGGTACGGACCTGTTGAAAATGTCAAATTTTGATGAAAATTTTCATTCTCCATTTTTTGGCTCAAAATGTCCCAGGACACGCACACATAGGTTTTATCGCAGTTTTTCATTGATATAATGTTTATTAGAGGCACACAGCTCTTCGGGCAAAAGTGGGTTTTTTTTACAATTTCTCGCAGGTACGGACCTGTTGAAAATGTCAAATTTTGATGAAAATTTTCATTCTCCATTTTTTGGCTCAAAATGTCCCAGGACACGCGCACATAGGTTTATCGCAATCTTTCATTGATGTAAGGCCCAAAAACATGTATAACAGGGGTAGACAACTCTTCGGACAAAAGTACATAAAATCCACTATTATGGAAAAAAGCAGCAAACCAGAAAATCTGGTCTACCGCTTTCAGATTTGATTTTAGAACCCAAGTTATGCATGTTTTATTGACCGACTTGACCCCCGAACAAACTGGTGCATCATGTGACAAGGTTTGCGACGATCGATATTTTGCCTAAAAAATGAGTTGTTTCACAGGGTGGGACCTGTTGAAAATGTCAAATTTTGATGAAAATTTTCATTCTCCATTTTTTGGCTCAAAATGTCCCAGGACACGCGCATATAAGTTTTATCGCAGTTTTTCATTGATATAATGTTTAGCAGTGGCAGACAGCTCTTCGGGCAAACATGTTTTTTTTTTACAATTTCTCGCAGGTACGGACCTGTTGAAAATGTCAAATTTTGATGAAAATTTTCATTCTCCATTTTTTGGCTCAAAATGTCCCAGGACACGCGCACATAGGTTTTATCGCAGTTTTTCATTGATATAATGTTCATTAGAGGCACACAGCTCTTCGGGCAAAAGTGGGGTTTTTTTTACAATTTCTCGCAGGTACGGACCTGTTGAAAATGTCAAATTTTGATGAAAATTTTCATTCTCCATTTTTTGGCTCAAAATGTCCCAGGACACGCGCACATAGGTTTTATCGCAGTTTTTCAATGATATAATGTTTAGCAGTGGCAGACAGCTCTTCGGGCAAACATGGTTTTTTTTTACAATTTCTCGCAGGTACGGACCTGTTGAAAATGTCAAATTTTGATGAAAATTTTCATTCTCCATTTTTTGGCTCAAAATGTCCCAGGACATGCACACATAGGTTTTATCGCAGTTTTTCATTGATATAATGTTTATTAGAGGCACACAGCTCTTCGGGCAAAAGTGGGTTTTTTTTACAATTTCTCGCAGGTACGGACCTGTTGAAAATGTCAAATTTTGATGAAAATTTTCATTCTCCATTTTTTGGCTCAAAATGTCCCAGGACACGCGCACATAGGTTTATCGCAATCTTTCATTGATGTAAGGCCCAAAAACATGTATAACAGGGGTAGACAACTCTTCGGACAAAAGTACATAAAATCCACTATTATGGAAAAAAGCAGCAAACCAGAAAATCTGGTCTACCGCTTTCAGATTTGATTTTAGAACCCAAGTTATGCATGTTTTATTGACCGACTTGACCCCCGAACAAACTGGTGCATCATGTGACAAGGTTTGCGACGATCGATATTTTGCCTAAAAAATGAGTTGTTTCACAGGTCGGGACCTGTTGAAAATGTCAAATTTTGATGAAAATTTTCATTCTCCATTTTTTGGCTCAAAATGTCCCAGGACACGCGCACATAGGTTTTATCGCAGTTTTTCATTGATATAATGTTTAGCAGTGGCAGACAGCTCTTTGGGCAAACGTGGTTTTTTTTTACAATTTCTCGCAGGTACGGACCTGTTGAAAATGTCAAATTTTGATGAAAATTTTCATTCTCCATTTTTTGGCTCAAAATGTCCCAGGACACGCGCACATAGGTTTTATCGCAGTTTTTCATTGATATAATGTTTATTAGAGGCACACAGCTCTTCGGGCAAAAGTGGGTTTTTTTTACAATTTCTCGCAGGTACGGACCTGTTGAAAATTTTCATTCTCCATTTTTTGGCTCAAAATGTCCCAGGACACGCACACATAGGTTTTATCGCAGTTTTTCATTGATATAATGTTTATTAGAGGCACACAGCTCTTCGGGCAAAAGTGGGTTTTTTTTACAATTTCTCGCAGGTACGGACCTGTTGAAAATGTCAAATTTTGATGAAAATTTTCATTCTCCATTTTTTGGCTCAAAATGTCCCAGGACACGCGCACATAGGTTTATCGCAATCTTTCATTGATGTAAGGCCCAAAAACATGTATAACAGGGGTAGACAACTCTTCGGACAAAAGTACATAAAATCCACTATTATGGAAAAAAGCAGCAAACCAGAAAATCTGGTCTACCGCTTTCAGATTTGATTTTAGAACCCAAGTTATGCATGTTTTATTGACCGACTTGACCCCCGAACAAACTGGTGCATCATGTGACAAGGTTTGCGACGATCGATATTTTGCCTAAAAAATGAGTTGTTTCACAGGTCGGGACCTGTTGAAAATGTCAAATTTTGATGAAAATTTTCATTCTCCATTTTTTGGCTCAAAATGTCCCAGGACACGCGCACATAGGTTTTATCGCAGTTTTTCATTGATATAATGTTTATTAGAGGCACACAGCTCTTCGGGCAAAAGTGGGTTTTTTTTACAATTTCTCGCAGGTACGGACCTGTTGAAAATGTCAAATTTTGATGAAAATTTTCATTCTCCATTTTTTGGCTCAAAATGTCCCAGGACACGCGCACATAGGTTTTATCGCAGTTTTTCATTGATATAATGTTTAGCAGTGGCAGACAGCTCTTCGGGCAAACGTGGTTTTTTTTTACAATTTCTCGCAGGTACGGACCTGTTGAAAATGTCAAATTTTGATGAAAATTTTCATTCTCCATTTTTTGGCTCAAAATGTCCCAGGACACGCGCACATAGGTTTTATCGCAGTTTTTCATTGATATAATGTTTATTAGAGGCACACAGCTCTTCGGGCAAAAGTGGGTTTTTTTTTACAATTTCTCGCAGGTACGGACCTGTTGAAAATGTCAAATTTTGATGAAAATTTTCATTCTCCATTTTTTGGCTCAAAATGTCCCAGGACACGCACACATAGGTTTTATCGCAGTTTTTCATTGATATAATGTTTATTAGAGGCACACAGCTCTTCGGGCAAAAGTGTTTTTTTTTTACAATTTCTCGCAGGTACGGACCTGTTGAAAATGTCAAATTTTGATGAAAATTTTCATTCTCCATTTTTTGGCTCAAAATGTCCCAGGACACGCGCACATAGGTTTATCGCAATCTTTCATTGATGTAAGGCTCAAAAACATGTATAACAGGGGTAGACAACTCTTCGGACAAAAGTACATAAAATCCACTATTATGGAAAAAAGCAGCAAACCAGAAAATCTGGTCTACCGCTTTCAGATTTGATTTTAGAACCCAAGTTATGCATGTTTTATTGACCGACTTGACCCCCGAACAAACTGGTGCATCATGTGACAAGGTTTGCGACGATCGATATTTTGCCTAAAAAATGAGTTGTTTCACAGGTCGGGACCTGTTGAAAATGTCAAATTTTGATGAAAATTTTCATTCTCCATTTTTTGGCTCAAAATGTCCCAGGACACGCGCACATAGGTTTTATCGCAGTTTTTCATTGATATAATGTTTAGCAGTGGCAGACAGCTCTTCGGGCAAACATGTTTTTTTTTTACAATTTCTCGCAGGTACGGACCTGTTGAAAATGTCAAATTTTGATGAAAATTTTCATTCTCCATTTTTTGGCTCAAAATGTCCCAGGACACGCGCACATAGGTTTTATCGCAGTTTTTCATTGATATAATGTTCATTAGAGGCACACAGCTCTTCGGGCAAAAGTGGGGGTTTTTTTACAATTTCTCGCAGGTACGGACCTGTTGAAAATGTCAAATTTTGATGAAAATTTTCATTCTCCATTTTTTGGCTCAAAATGTCCCAGGACACGCGCACATAGGTTTTATCGCAGTTTTTCATTGATATAATGTTTAGCAGTGGCAGACAGCTCTTCGGGCAAACATGGTTTTTTTTACAATTTCTCGCAGGTACGGACCTGTTGAAAATGTCAAATTTTGATGAAAATTTTCATTCTCCATTTTTTGGCTCAAAATGTCCCAGGACACGCACACATAGGTTTTATCGCAGTTTTTCATTGATATAATGTTTATTAGAGGCACACAGCTCTTCGGCAAAAGTGGGTTTTTTTTACAATTTCTCGCAGGTACGGACCTGTTGAAAATGTCAAATTTTGATGAAAATTTTCATTCTCCATTTTTTGGCTCAAAATGTCCCAGGACACGCGCACATAGGTTTATCGCAATCTTTCATTGATGTAAGGCCCAAAAACATGTATAACAGGGGTAGACAACTCTTCGGACAAAAGTACATAAAATCCACTATTATGGAAAAAAGCAGCAAACCAGAAAATCTGGTCTACCGCTTTCAGATTTGATTTTAGAACCCAAGTTATGCATGTTTTATTGACCGACTTGACCCCCGAACAAACTGGTGCATCATGTGACAAGGTTTGCGACGATCGATATTTTGCCTAAAAAATGAGTTGTTTCACAGGTCGGGACCTGTTGAAAATGTCAAATTTTGATGAAAATTTTCATTCTCCATTTTTGGCTCAAAATGTCCCAGGACACGCGCATATAAGTTTTATCGCAGTTTTTCATTGATATAATGTTTAGCAGTGGCAGACAGCTCTTCGGGCAAACATGGTTTTTTTTTACAATTTCTCGCAGGTACGGACCTGTTGAAAATGTCAAATTTTGATGAAAATTTTCATTCTCCATTTTTTTGGCTCAAAATGTCCCAGGACACGCGCACATAGGTTTTATCGCAGTTTTTCATTGATATAATGTTCATTAGAGGCACACAGCTCTTCGGGCAAAAGTGGGTTTTTTTTACAATTTCTCGCAGGTACGGACCTGTTGAAAATGTCAAATTTTGATGAAAATTTCATTCTCCATTTTTTGGCTCAAAATGTCCCAGGACACGCGCACATAGGTTTTATCGCAGTTTTTTCATTGATATAATGTTTAGCAGTGGCAGACAGCTCTTCGGGCAAACGTGTTTTTTTTTTACAATTTCTCGCAGGTACGGACCTGTTGAAAATGTCAAATTTTGATGAAAATTTTCATTCTCCATTTTTTGGCTCAAAATGTCCCAGGACACGCGCATATAAGTTTTATCGCAGTTTTTCATTGATATAATGTTTAGCAGTGGCAGACAGCTCTTCGGGCAAACATGGTTTTTTTTACAATTTCTCGCAGGTACGGACCTGTTGAAAATGTCAAATTTTGATGAAAATTTTCATTCTCCATTTTTTGGCTCAAAATGTCCCAGGACACGCACACATAGGTTTTATCGCAGTTTTTCATTGATATAATGTTTATTAGAGGCACACAGCTCTTCGGGCAAAAGTGGGTTTTTTTTACAATTTCTCGCAGGTACGGACCTGTTGAAAATGTCAAATTTTGATGAAAATTTTCATTCTCCATTTTTTGGCTCAAAATGTCCCAGGACACGCGCACATAGGTTTATCGCAATCTTTCATTGATGTAAGGCCCAAAAACATGTATAACAGGGGTAGACAACTCTTCGGACAAAAGTACATAAAATCCACTATTATGGAAAAAAGCAGCAAACCAGAAAATCTGGTCTACCGCTTTCAGATTTGATTTTAGAACCCAAGTTATGCATGTTTTATTGACCGACTTGACCCCCGAACAAACTGGTGCATCATGTGACAAGGTTTGCGACGATCGATATTTTGCCTAAAAAATGAGTTGTTTCACAGGTCGGGACCTGTTGAAAATGTCAAATTTTGATGAAAATTTTCATTCTCCATTTTTTGACTCAAAATGTCCCAGGACACGCGCACATAGGTTTTATCGCAGTTTTTCATTGATATAATGTTTAGCAGTGGCAGACAGCTCTTCGGGCAAAAGTGGGTTTTTTTTTACAATTTCTCGCAGGTACGGACCTGTTGAAAATGTCAAATTTTGATGAAAATTTTCATTCTCCATTTTTTTGGCTCAAAATGTCCCAGGACACGCGCACATAGGTTTTATCGCAGTTTTTCATTGATATAATGTTTATTAGAGGCACACAGCTCTTCGGGCAAAAGTGGGTTTTTTTTACAATTTCTCGCAGGTACGGACCTGTTGAAAATTTTCATTCTCCATATTTTGGCTCAAAATGTCCCAGGACACGCACACATAGGTTTTATCGCAGTTTTTCATTGATATAATGTTTATTAGAGGCACACAGCTCTTCGGGCAAAAGTGGGTTTTTTTTACAATTTCTCGCAGGTACGGACCTGTTGAAAATGTCAAATTTTGATGAAAATTTTCATTCTCCATTTTTTGGCTCAAAATGTCCCAGGACACGCGCACATAGGTTTATCGCAATCTTTCATTGATGTAAGGCCAAAAACATGTATAACAGGGGTAGACAACTCTTCGGACAAAAGTACATAAAATCCACTATTATGGAAAAAAGCAGCAAACCAGAAAATCTGGTCTACCGCTTTCAGATTTGATTTTAGAACCCAAGTTATGCATGTTTTATTGACCGACTTGACCCCCGAACAAACTGGTGCATCATGTGACAAGGTTTGCGACGATCGATTATTTTGCCTAAAAAATTGAGTTGTTTCACAGGTCGGGGACCTGTTGAAAATGTCAAATTTTGATGAAAATTTTCATTCTCCATTTTTTGGCTCAAAATGTCCCAGGACACGCGCACATAGGTTTTATCGCAGTTTTTCATTGATATAATGTTTATTAGAGGCACACAGCTCTTCGGGCAAAAGTGGGTTTTTTTTACAATTTCTCGCAGGTACGGACCTGTTGAAAAATGTCAAATTTTGATGAAAATTTTCATTCTCCATTTTTTGGCTCAAAATGTCCCAGGACACGCGCACATAGGTTTAATCGCAGTTTTTCATTGATATAATGTTTAGCAGTGGCAGACAGCTCTTCGGGCAAACGTGGTTTTTTTTTACAATTTCTCGCAGGTACGGACCTGTTGAAAATGTCAAATTTTGATGAAAATTTTCATTCTCCATTTTTTGGCTCTAAAATGTCCCAGGACACGCGCACATAGGTTTTATCGCAGTTTTTCATTGATATAATGTTTATTAGAGGCACACAGCTCTTCGGGCAAAAGTGGGTTTTTTTTACAATTTCTCGCAGGTACGGACCTGTTGAAAATGTCAAATTTTGATGAAAATTTTCATTCTCCATTTTTTGGCTCAAAATGTCCCAGGACACGCACACATAGGTTTTATCGCAGTTTTTCATTGATATAATGTTTATTAGAGGCACACAGCTCTTCGGGCAAAAGTGTTTTTTTTTTACAATTTCTCGCAGGTACGGACCTGTTGAAAATGTCAAAATTTTGATGAAAATTTTCATTCTCCATTTTTTGGCTCAAAAATGTCCCAGGACACGCGCACATAGGTTTATCGCAATCTTTCATTGATGTAAGGCTCAAAAACATGTATAACAGGGGTAGACAACTCTTCGGACAAAAGTACATAAAATCCACTATTATGGAAAAAAGCAGCAAACCAGAAAATCTGGTCTACCGCTTTCAGATTTGATTTTAGAACCCAAGTTATGCATGTTTTATTGACCGACTTGACCCCCGAACAAACTGGTGCATCATGTGACAAGGTTTGCGACGATCGATATTTTGCCTAAAAAATGAGTTGTTTCACAGGTCGGGACCTGTTGAAAATGTCAAATTTTGATGAAAATTTTCATTCTCCATTTTTTGGCTCAAAATGTCCCAGGACACGCGCACATAGGTTTTATCGCAGTTTTTCATTGATATAATGTTTAGCAGTGGCAGACAGCTCTTCGGGCAAACATGTTTTTTTTTTACAATTTCTCGCAGGTACGGACCTGTTGAAAATGTCAAATTTTGATGAAAATTTTCATTCTCCATTTTTTGGCTCAAAATGTCCCAGGACACGCGCACATAGGTTTTATCGCAGTTTTTCATTGATATAATGTTCATTAGAGGCACACAGCTCTTCGGGCAAAAGTGGGGTTTTTTTACAATTTCTCGCAGGTACGGACCTGTTGAAAATGTCAAATTTTGATGAAAATTTTCATTCTCCATTTTTTGGCTCAAAATGTCCCAGGACACGCGCACATAGGTTTTATCGCAGTTTTTCATTGATATAATGTTTAGCAGTGGCAGACAGCTCTTCGGGCAAACATGGTTTTTTTTACAATTTCTCGCAGGTACGGACCTGTTGAAAATGTCAAATTTTGATGAAAATTTTCATTCTCCATTTTTTGGCTCAAAATGTCCCATGGACACGCACACATAGGTTTTATCGCAGTTTTTCATTGATATAATGTTTATTAGAGGCACACAGCTCTTCGGGCAAAAGTGGGTTTTTTTTACAATTTCTCGCAGGTACGGACCTGTTGAAAATGTCAAATTTTGATGAAAATTTTCATTCTCCATTTTTTGGCTCAAAATGTCCCAGGACACGCGCACATAGGTTTATCGCAATCTTTCATTGATGTAAGGCCCAAAAACATGTATAACAGGGGTAGACAACTCTTCGGACAAAAGTACATAAAATCCACTATTATGGAAAAAAGCAGCAAACCAGAAAATCTGGTCTACCGCTTTCAGATTTGATTTTAGAACCCAAGTTATGCATGTTTTATTGACCGACTTGACCCCCGAACAAACTGGTGCATCATGTGACAAGGTTTGCGACGATCGATATTTTGCCTAAAAAATGAGTTGTTTCACAGGTCGGGACCTGTTGAAAATGTCAAATTTTGATGAAAATTTTCATTCTCCATTTTTTGGCTCAAAATGTCCCAGGACACGCGCACATAGGTTTTATCGCAGTTTTTCATTGATATAATGTTTAGCAGTGGCAGACAGCTCTTCGGGCAAAAGTGGGTTTTTTTTACAATTTCTCGCAGGTACGGACCTGTTGAAAATGTCAAATTTTGATGAAAATTTTCATTCTCCATTTTTTGGCTCAAAATGTCCCAGGACACGCGCACATAGGTTTATCGCAATCTTTCATTGATGTAAGGCCCAAAAACATGTATAACAGGGGTAGACAACTCTTCGGACAAAAGTACATAAAATCCACTATTATGGAAAAAAGCAGCAAACCAGAAAATCTGGTCTACCGCTTTCAGATTTGATTTTAGAACCCAAGTTATGCATGTTTTATTGACCGACTTGACCCCCGAACAAACTGGTGCATCATGTGACAAGGTTTGCGACGATCGATATTTTGCCTAAAAAATGAGTTGTTTCACAGGTCGGGACCTGTTGAAAATGTCAAATTTTGATGAAAATTTTCATTCTCCATTTTTTGGCTCAAAATGTCCCAGGACACGCGCATATAAGTTTTATCGCAGTTTTTCATTGATATAATGTTTAGCAGTGGCAGACAGCTCTTCGGGCAAACATGGTTTTTTTTTACAATTTCTCGCAGGTACGGACCTGTTGAAAATGTCAAATTTTGATGAAAATTTTCATTCTCCATTTTTTGGCTCAAAATGTCCCAGGACACGCGCACATAGGTTTTATCGCAGTTTTTCATTGATATAATGTTCATTAGAGGCACACAGCTCTTCGGGCAAAAGTGGGGTTTTTTTACAATTTCTCGCAGGTACGGACCTGTTGAAAATGTCAAATTTTGATGAAAATTTTCATTCTCCATTTTTTGGCTCAAAATGTCCCAGGACACGCGCACATAGGTTTTATCGCAGTTTTTCATTGATATAATGTTTAGCAGTGGCAGACAGCTCTTCGGGCAAACGTGTTTTTTTTTTACAATTTCTCGCAGGTCGGGACCTGTTGAAAATGTCAAATTTTGATGAAAATTTTCATTCTCCATTTTTTGGCTCAAAATGTCCCAGGACACGCGCATATAAGTTTTATCGCAGTTTTTCATTGATATAATGTTTAGCAGTGGCAGACAGCTCTTCGGGCAAACATGGTTTTTTTTTACAATTTCTCGCAGGTACGGACCTGTTGAAAATGTCAAATTTTGATGAAAATTTTCATTCTCCATTTTTTGGCTCAAAATGTCCCAGGACACGCGCATATAAGTTTTATCGCAGTTTTTCATTGATATAATGTTTAGCAGTGGCAGACAGCTCTTCGGGCAAACATGGTTTTTTTTTACAATTTCTCGCAGGTACGGACCTGTTGAAAATGTCAAATTTTGATGAAAATTTTCATTCTCCATTTTTTGGCTCAAAATGTCCCAGGACACGCACACATAGGTTTTATCGCAGTTTTTCATTGATATAATGTTTATTAGAGGCACACAGCTCTTTGGGCAAAAGTGGGTTTTTTTTACAATTTCTCGCAGGTACGGACCTGTTGAAAATGTCAAATTTTGATGAAAATTTTCATTCTCCATTTTTTGGCTCAAAATGTCCCAGGACACGCGCACATAGGTTTATCGCAATCTTTCATTGATGTAAGGCCCAAAAACATGTATAACAGGGGTAGACAACTCTTCGGACAAAAGTACATAAAATCCACTATTATGGAAAAAAGCAGCAAACCAGAAAATCTGGTCTACCGCTTTCAGATTTGATTTTAGAACCCAAGTTATGCATGTTTTATTGACCGACTTGACCCCCGAACAAACTGGTGCATCATGTGACAAGGTTTGCGACGATCGATATTTTGCCTAAAAAATGAGTTGTTTCACAGGTCGGGACCTGTTGAAAATGTCAAATTTTGATGAAAATTTTCATTCTCCATTTTTTGGCTCAAAATGTCCCAGGACACGCGCATATAAGTTTTATCGCAGTTTTTCATTGATATAATGTTTAGCAGTGGCAGACAGCTCTTCGGGCAAACATGGTTTTTTTTTACAATTTCTCGCAGGTACGGACCTGTTGAAAATGTCAAATTTTGATGAAAATTTTCATTCTCCATTTTTTGGCTCAAAATGTCCCAGGACACGCGCACATAGGTTTTATCGCAGTTTTTCATTGATATAATGTTCATTAGAGGCACACAGCTCTTCGGGCAAAAGTGGGGTTTTTTTACAATTTCTCGCAGGTACGGACCTGTTGAAAATGTCAAATTTTGATGAAAATTTTCATTCTCCATTTTTTGGCTCAAAATGTCCCAGGACACGCGCACATAGGTTTTATCGCAGTTTTTCATTGATATAATGTTTAGCAGTGGCAGACAGCTCTTCGGGCAAACATGGTTTTTTTTACAATTTCTCGCAGGTACGGACCTGTTGAAAATGTCAAATTTTGATGAAAATTTTCATTCTCCATTTTTTGGCTCAAAATGTCCCAGGACACGCACACATAGGTTTTATCGCAGTTTTTCATTGATATAATGTTTATTAGAGGCACACAGCTCTTCGGGCAAAAGTGGGTTTTTTTTACAATTTCTCGCAGGTACGGACCTGTTGAAAATGTCAAATTTTGATGAAAATTTTCATTCTCCATTTTTTGGCTCAAAATGTCCCAGGACACGCGCACATAGGTTTATCGCAATCTTTCATTGATGTAAGGCCCAAAAACATGTATAACAGGGGTAGACAACTCTTCGGACAAAAGTACATAAAATCCACTATTATGGAAAAAAGCAGCAAACCAGAAAATCTGGTCTACCGCTTTCAGATTTGATTTTAGAACCCAAGTTATGCATGTTTTATTGACCGACTTGACCCCCGAACAAACTGGTGCATCATGTGACAAGGTTTGCGACGATCGATATTTTGCCTAAAAAATGAGTTGTTTCACAGGTCGGGACCTGTTGAAAATGTCAAATTTTGATGAAAATTTTCATTCTCCATTTTTTGGCTCAAAATGTCCCAGGACACGCGCACATAGGTTTTATCGCAGTTTTTCATTGATATAATGTTTAGCAGTGGCAGACAGCTCTTCGGGCAAACGTGGTTTTTTTTTACAATTTCTCGCAGGTACGGACCTGTTGAAAATGTCAAATTTTGATGAAAATTTTCATTCTCCATTTTTTGGCTCAAAATGTCCCAGGACACACGCACATAGGTTTTATCGCAGTTTTTCATTGATATAATGTTTATTAGAGGCACACAGCTCTTCGGGCAAAAGTGGGTTTTTTTTACAATTTCTCGCAGGTACGGACCTGTTGAAAATGTCAAATTTTGATGAAAATTTTCATTCTCCATTTTTTGGCTCAAAATGTCCCAGGACACGCGCACATAGGTTTTATCGCAGTTTTTCATTGATATAATGTTGAGCAGTGGCAGACAGCTCTTCGGGCAAACGTGGTTTTTTTTTACAATTTCTCGCAGGTACGGACCTGTTGAAAATGTCAAATTTTGATGAAAATTTTCATTCTCCATTTTTTGGCTCAAAATGTCCCAGGACACGCACACATAGGTTTTATCGCAGTTTTTCATTGATATAATGTTTATTAGAGGCACACAGCTCTTCGGGCAAAAGTGGGTTTTTTTTACAATTTCTCGCAGGTACGGACCTGTTGAAAATGTCAAATTTTGATGAAAATTTTCATTCTCCATTTTTTGGCTCAAAATGTCCCAGGACACGCGCACATAGGTTTATCGCAATCTTTCATTGATGTAAGGCCCAAAAACATGTATAACAGGGGTAGACAACTCTTCGGACAAAAGTACATAAAATCCACTATTATGGAAAAAAGCAGCAAACCAGAAAATCTGGTCTACCGCTTTCAGATTTGATTTTAGAACCCAAGTTATGCATGTTTTATTGACCGACTTGACCCCCGAACAAACTGGTGCATCATGTGACAAGGTTTGCGACGATCGATATTTTGCCTAAAAAATGAGTTGTTTCACAGGTCGGGACCTGTTGAAAATGTCAAATTTTGATGAAAATTTTCATTCTCCATTTTTTGGCTCAAAATGTCCCAGGACACGCGCACATAGGTTTTATCGCAGTTTTTCATTGATATAATGTTTAGCAGTGGCAGACAGCTCTTCGGGCAAACATGGTTTTTTTTTACAATTTCTCGCAGGTACGGACCTGTTGAAAATGTCAAATTTTGATGAAAATTTTCATTCTCCATTTTTTGGCTCAAAATGTCCCAGGACACGCGCACATAGGTTTTATCGCAGTTTTTCATTGATATAATGTTCATTAGAGGCACACAGCTCTTCGGGCAAAAGTGGGGTTTTTTTACAATTTCTCGCAGGTACGGACCTGTTGAAAATGTCAAATTTTGATGAAAATTTTCATTCTCCATTTTTTGGCTCAAAATGTCCCAGGACACGCGCACATAGGTTTATCGCAATCTTTCATTGATGTAAGGCCCAAAAACATGTATAACAGGGGTAGACAACTCTTCGGACAAAAGTACATAAAATCCACTATTATGGAAAAAAGCAGCAAACCAGAAAATCTGGTCTACCGCTTTCAGATTTGATTTTAGAACCCAAGTTATGCATGTTTTATTGACCGACTTGACCCCCGAACAAACTGGTGCATCATGTGACAAGGTTTGCGACGATCGATATTTTGCCTAAAAAATGAGTTGTTTCACAGGTCGGGACCTGTTGAAAATGTCAAATTTTGATGAAAATTTTCATTCTCCATTTTTTGGCTCAAAATGTCCCAGGACACGCGCATATAAGTTTTATCGCAGTTTTTCATTGATATAATGTTTAGTAGTGGCAGACAGCTCTTCGGGCAAACGTGGTTTTTTTTTACAATTTCTCGCAGGTACGGACCTGTTGAAAATGTCAAATTTTGATGATAATTTTCATTCTCCATTTTTTGGCTCAAAATGTCCCAGGACACGCGCACATAGGTTTATCGCAATCTTTCATTGATGTAAGGCCCAAAAACATGTATAACAGGGGTAGACAACTCTTCGGACAAAAGTACATAAAATCCACTATTATGGAAAAAAGCAGCAAACCAGAAAATCTGGTCTACCGCTTTCAGATTTGATTTTAGAACCCAAGTTATGCATGTTTTATTGACCGACTTGACCCCCGAACAAACTGGTGCATCATGTGACAAGGTTTGCGACGATCGATATTTTGCCTAAAAAATGAGTTGTTTCACAGGTCGGGACCTGTTGAAATTGTCAAATTTTGATGAAAATTTTCATTCTCCATTTTTTGGCTCAAAATGTCCCAGGACATGCGCATATAAGTTTTATCGCAGTTTTTCATTGATATAATGTTTAGTAGTGGCAGACAGCTCTTCGGGCAAACGTGGGTTTTTTTTACAATTTCTCGCAGGTACGGACCTGTTGAAAATGTCAAATTTTGATGATAATTTTCATTTTCCATTTTTTGGCTCAATATGTCCCAGGACATGCGCATATAAGTTTTATCGCAGTTTTTCATTGATATAATGTTTATTAGAGGCAGACAGCTCTTCGGGCAAAAGTGGTTTTTTTTTTACAATTTCTCGCAGGTACGGACCTGTTGAAAATGTCAACTTTTGATGAAAATTTTTGTTCTCCTTTTCTTGCCTCAGAATGTCCCAGGACACGCGCATATAAGTTTTATCGCAGTTTTTCATTGATGTAAGGCCCAAAAACATGTATAACAGGGGTAGACAACTCTTCATGTAACGCAATTTATAAATTAACTCTAGTTAATGAAATCTTAACAGAAGACCAAAGTTATGACACTTGATTATTAGTGTGCGAATATTAGTAAAGAAAACAATAATTGAAATAGGCAATTACTTTTTTGAGCGTTGGTTTATACAATCACAGCCAAACCAAGCAAAATGCAATGTGTTAATTGATTAAACCTTTGAATCTCTCATGAATGCTAAAACAGACAGGAATCCTTTTTAGCTCATATTTCATACACTTTGTAACTAATGAGAATTTTTATATAAAGACATAAACTTATCAATCCACAGCTTATAAGTCCACAGCTGGGGTTGATCCAGGATTTTTTTCTTGGGGGGGGGGTCAAACTTTTACTTGGGGGGGTCCACAATTTCGAACCACATACACATTTTGCAGAATAATCCAACATATTAGTAATAAAACTTACATAACCATAAAATCTATGTTAAGCACAGACAAAAATTGCATAATGCTTCTTAGATTATGACTTACAGTCAAGAAATACAATAATGGACAGGTACATTTTGGAAATTCGAGGTGGGGGGTTCTGGACCCGCCTGACGCCCCCCCCCCCCCTCACCTATATTTACAGTTTCCTAATATATAACATCCACAGATGTGCAGGAAAGTAAAATCCAATTTGTATACAGATCCAGTAGATCCTAATCCAAACCCAGTTGATAGCGCAGTTGGTAGTGCGTCGAGATTTGGAATCTTCTTTCCTGAAGGGGGTACGGGTTCGAATCCCACATGGAGAGGTTATACCCTTCTATGTATATTGACAATAATGTTGGTTTTCCTCCATTGATTAGATAATATTAAGAAGTTTCCGGCCTTGTTGAAGGGTAGGTGTAAACTGGTTATAGACAAGGGTCCAGGAAAGCTAGGTTAGGTGCGCTGGACACTGTAAAATGACCTGAATTGTGTTGACACGGCGTAAAACCCAGTAAAAAAAAGATTCTAATCCAGATGTCTACAGAGCAAATAGACCCAAACATTAAAATTATGGACCCCATTGGGTCCTTGTTTTGAGATTCATTCAGGTGGTAAGTAAATGGCATGATTTAATCTCTTTGACGTATTCTGTAACTCTGTGCTTATTATATTAGTAAATGACCCTATGTATACATATGTTACGTGGGGTCCTAGTTTTAGTCAACATTGAATAGAATAGAATTTAAATTAAATGTCATGAGAAACCACAAAATGGCTTTAACTTGACATATAAATATGTTAATAAAGGTTTGTGCACAAATATGTAGTGGTATGACCAACAATGTATTTGTTCATTATTGTATGTATTTCAGAAAAATCGACCCTCTTGTGTTCATACCGTCAATAAGACAGGTTAGTGTTTTAGTTTGGGCCTTCATTCGGACTATGTCGGACTTAATCATTGTTTATTGCGGAAGTGTATTTTCGCAATGAAAGCAGTAATTTGTCCTGCAAAATGAGCGAATTAAACGCTAAAGAGAAGTTGTTTGAGTATTGGATGATATACACATCCAAGGTTTGTTAATAAAATTACTTTGTGCAAAACTTTTATCATTGATTCATTTTCCTATATTGATTAACACCACAGGTAATTTTAGGTGAATTCCCCATGACCATGTCTGATCACTCTGATGATGTCAGTAAACTGTCACTTACTGCCTACACTGTGTACACTGGATATATGGCCTACAGGTGATTTGATTATGATGAAATTGCCCTGCTGCAGCCTAATAAAACATTTATGCTATAAAGTTTATGAGCTACCTTTTTGCTTGAAAATTTTCTACAAACCTTTTAATTTGTTCTTTGACATGCATGTCTAATTGAGAATTACTTTTTGATGTTTTATTTATGAAAAATATTTTCATTTGGACGAATCCCTATCAGTGTGAGTTTTGATCAAGGGACACTTCAGGGCTTGACAGGTCGTCAGGTCATCCATGACATAGCTTCTTCAGCATGTCAGGGTTGATGCTGTTAATGAACGGGTTAATTCTGCATCAGATAAAAATCAAATGTTAGAAAAGGGTTATTAAGTTTTAGAAGAAGAACTACTGTAGAGCATCTGTTATGGTAACAAGATACCACAAAATGGTAAAAGATGGCTTCAAAAATCATTATAAGCTGCATTTTTAACATGATTCTTATCTGATATGCATTACCAAATTCATTCACTGTTATAGTTTGTATACATATACCCTGAGTAGCAGAGGTATAATACTGCACTTGTACTCCCTCCCCTAGCTTTTATGGCGACGTGGTAGAGTGTTCACTTACAACTCAAGAGATTATGGGTTTGAATCTCAGTTCAGACCTTGGATTTATAGCGGGTTACATTTGGTTTCCAACATGTTTTGATGCATCAACAACAAGTTTCTAATGACACCAAATGTAAATAACTCGATAGGAATTGTGTGATTGCATCCTTAAATAGTCCCATAGACAATAAAGCTCCAAGAATTTGAGGACGTTAAGGAGGGTGTTTGTGTAGTAGAGGTATAATACGGCACTTGTACTACCTTGCTTTCATGCTAGCTTTTATGGCGACGTGGTAGAGTGTTGGCTTACAACTCGAGAGGTTGTGGGTTCGAATCTCAGTTCAGACCATGGATTTTTATGGGGTTACATGAAGACCTTAACATAAACAAGAAATATAGGAAATCCAATGCCTGTTTTATCGTTCATCACTTTCTTTATCTTTGGTTGTGCCTTCATCCACTACTATCTGTTTGAGAGTTATCTCAAGCCAGAATTAAATCAGACATTTTAGTTGTAATGTTTATTTCAGACTGATCCAAAGGCATTAAAAGACTACATTGAATTATTTGTGGAAACATACAGTAACCTCGTTGACTACAATCTTCAACATTTAACTGATGGGTAAGTCCTGACTATTGTTTGGACCGTATTGTAAGAATTTTCTGTGGAATATAAGCCACAATCTCTAAATTTGGTTGATATTTGACTATATTTCTTTTTGTATTTTTATTAATTATTTAGTCTTAATTGGAATGATTAACCAACTTAATGTGTAAGTGCTTGCAGCTATGATAAAAAAACTTGACACCCAAGTGCAATCTAACAGCTTGAGGAAGAACTGATGTAACCCATTTTTGAGAACATTGCGGTTTGTATTTGGCTTTCAAAATACCATTTAAATTGACTGAAAAAATATTATCAAAATATTAAAAATATTTATAAATATAAATATATAAATATATAAATATTTATAATACTTATAAAAAAGATTGACTGATTTCACTGCTCATGAAAAAAGAAAACTTTTTAGGAAAGTTTCTCTGCTCTGGATTGTTTATGGAGTTAATTTTCTTCAACTCAGAGCGAATGATTTTTTACCTTGAAATTTTTGGCAACATCCCATCACTTTCAGCTGACTGATTTTGATCACATGGCATCAAAATCAGTCAGCTGAAGAAGGTGACGTGATGTCACCAAAATTTTCAAGGTAAAAATTATTGGCTCTGAGTTAAAGAAAATTAACTCCATGAACAATCCAGAGCAGAGAAACCTCTTGGGACATAAAACTTTTCAAATTGTTGAATTGGACTACAGTTTTTTATCAAGCTTTTTAATTACCTTTCTTACTTATATTTTAGATTTTCGGAAGAAGGACCACATTTAACCAAACTTCCAGATGGCATATTACATGTATTAGGTAACCAATTAAATCAATGTTGTTATGGCGATGATAAAGATACAATCAAAACAGCGTCTAATGTTCTACAATGTCTAATTATACTGTGCAGGTAATTTACTTTACACCATTTTCAACTTGCTAAGTCCATACAAAACTAGTCTTCATCCAATCTGATTAAAACCCGATCTAAAATTTTCCACTCGCTAATTTAGATCTGGCTGTTTTCTTACAAGGGTCACGATCAGGTGACCTTTTCTCATTATGATACTCATGATGAAATCCTTATGTTTAGTAACTTGTTTACATCATCTACATCACACAATTTGAAATGAGCCGTCCAATCGCAGACTGTGAATGCTGCTGCTGTCAAATTAGCTTGCAAACCTTGGTCTAAAAATATAAATTACGAAATCAAAATGCTATTAATAGTGTTTCGTCTAGATGAAAGCTACCCATTGATTGGTCAACATGGTCATCTTGACGTGACCCTCCATGGGAACCTTAGAGATCCTGTACAACAACGCTCTACAGGATATCTGTTTATAGAAATTGGTCTACACCCTTCTTTATTAACATGTTGATGTACTGGTTTTGCATTGACTTGTAAAAAGTTACAAAAAATGAATGCAAAAACAATAAATGTTATGAAAAAACATTTGATTTAGCATACATTATTTATTGGGATGTCACAATATACCGGTATATTGCAATATGCAGCTGTGGCAATATGTACCACAGTATGAATTTAGCGAACAGGTATTAAGAGGTACTTCTTATTTCTGTGGAAAATTCTTCCTTTTGCAAAAATAAAGTACCCTAACCTTAGTTTGTCAATGCTTAATTCAGTCAATGCCCGGACAGTGTTTCTAGTTATTCAATCATTTTATTCTATATCGTTAAAGTTACGCACAGTAAATCAAACCCTACTGGGTTACACATGTGCTTGGATTTTATATGATGCATATATCCAATTGTTTACTGAAAAGAAGCCAGAAGAAAAAATTATAGCTTGTAATGCAGTCATACCATTGGTTTTCAGAGCAATATATCATGGATATACCACGATACGTTGATAGCATATTGCAATATATTGTGATACACTTCTGGCGTATTGTGACAGCTCTAATTATTTATCTGGTATGATTGGACTGTTTCAATAACCCTGAGATTTATTATCAGACTCTATATAGCTTGTTGTAATTGACCTGTGAGCAAATGTGGAGGATTGAGCATAACCTGACTGTGTTGTCTCAATAAATAAAGTATTTATTATTATTATCACTTCCGTTTTGTCAACAAAGGAGCACTTGGTAATACAAGGTAGAAGCATTGGTATCATTGTAAGACACATGCTTAGGAATCGAGAAATCCCTGGTTCGAACCTCACTAGGAACACTGCTAATTTCTTGCTCAAGGAAAAATCAGACTTTAAGTCGCACTTTCTCTTTTTGATAACAAAGGTCGGTTGTCAATATCATCATCATTTTCAGTAATCGCCTCACTCTTCATAGAGCATAATCGCGATGAAAAACTTAAGTACATGCACAGCAATCTGGTATCTTTTTACAATTGAAACTTTTTCTTTATACATCTTTTAAAGTATGGTTTAAAACTGGTAATGTCTTTAGTTGGTTGCAGAGTGGATCATCAAGCCGACTTGAAACTATTCATCTGCTGTATAGTAAAAAGTTAAAGTTAAAAAGTGGGGTTTAAAGTCCGCTTCTATATACACGTTCAGCCGACTTTACAATATTGTACGATAACTCCTCATTGAAATCACCCTCACACTCACAGTACCAATTTACACCTGGGTGGGGTGGAACAATTGTAGGCTAATTTCTTGCTCAAGGAAATAAGCAGTGCCCTCAGTGGGGATTGAACCCGGGACCTCTCAATCCCTAAGCACCCGTCCTACCACTGGACTACTGCTCCTACGAACAGTCTATATAATATATTGTTATTTTACAGGAATTATGATAATGTTGCACTGATAGCATCATGTGAATTTGTTAGTCATATAGTGAACATATCAACTAATGTTGTGAATCAGGTATGTTCATTACAAGTTTTTATACCATAGTTAGTACTGATGACCCCTAATCTGATTAAAACGGGATCAAATAATTTTCCACTCGCCTACTCGCTAATTTAGATCTGGCCATTTTCTTAGGAGGATCATGTTCAGGTGACCTTTTTCACATTATGATATTCATGACCAAATGCTTATGTTTTGTGACTTGTTTACATCGTCTGCATCATGCAAGTTGAAATGAGCTGTCCAATTGCAGACTTTGAATAATACTGCTGTAAAATTAGCTTGCAAACCGTGGTCTAAAAATAGAAATTAAGAAATTAATATGCTATTAATAGTGTTTCGTCTAGATGAAAGCTACACATCGATCCATCGACATAAAGGTCAGCTTGACGTGACCCTCCATTGGAACCTTAGAGATCCTGTATGACAATGCTCCACAGGATATCTGTTTAGGGAGGTTTTGATGACCCCCATCTCAGTTGATCACATTTTCTATCTACACTTTTGCCAGCATCTTGAAATCTTTAGTGGCCGAAAAAAAATATTGCCATCTAGGATTGGGTGAGTGTTATGTGGGACCCTGTTAGCTGTTTAACATTGTATTTTATTCAGTGTTATGTCCTGGCTGCTTATTTGCACCATTTGTACATGCAACATCTAAATAGTGTGTTAAATCATGTAAATGCATCTCTTGTACCATCAACATCCAGTTCCACCCCACAACAATATTGGAATTAGCCTAAGGTTTAGTCATGATCTAATATGATGAAAAAGCTATTTTGATAGGTTCTAATGTTAGCTTGTATGGAAATATCTTTGCTACTGTATGCCTCAGTAAGAATGAAATTTTGAAAACACTAGTATCATCAATTAGGAATATCAATTGCGTAGGAAGCAAACTCATACATTTGCTTATGGCCCCATTTACTTTAACGTCCCAAATTATTTTGACCAATGGCACAATTTGGTCTCACACTTTTATATCCTCAGCAAAATTTAGGAATATAAATTGCAATGCAAGCAAAATGATCCCTTTTATGTGGGCCCGAATTAAGTTCACCTATGGGGGCATTTGACCCCACATTCTTAGATCCTTGTCAAAACACCATCGTTGGCAACCACAGTACTTTCTTCCGTTACACTCCATATGTACCTAGGGCAATTTGACTTGCAAAATCTTGTTTTTATGCATATGCATAAGGCAGGGAAGACCAATCTTCTTCCAATGTAATCACATGTTACAATTAAATACTCTTCAATAACAATGATGTCATACTGGGGTTTTCTTACTTAAAATAGAAACCAAGGCACATGTTAGTTTTCAAAAAATGTTTGCGTAATTTCTTTGGCTAGTTTTCCGCTGTGGTTCTTTGTGGATCCAATGAAACTGCCTCATTAATTATTCATGATTACTAGATTTAATGGTCCACAGTACATAACACGGCATAGCGGAGTAGTGTATCGTGAGATAACCCACGATGCAAAAACACTGACTATGATTATTAGAGATGTCTTATATTTCAGATCAAAGATCTAGAGAATGAGGAAGATAGACAACTTTATATTTTGTTGTTAAAACTTACATTACATTTCTTTGAATGTTTGTATGATCCATATTTTGTATGGAGGAAAAAACTATTAGGGTAAATTTTATTTTTTAATACACTGCAAGTTCCCCTGAGACAGAATTATTTATATATAAATCCTAGGACATTTGCCCCCCAGGCATTTGCCCTTTTTTGCCAAGACAGACATTTGCCCCCTCATGTGTTTTGAAAGAGCGGACATTTGCCCCCTATTTTTTTTGGAGAACCGACATTCTGCCTCGGCAAAAAAAGGCGGGTAAATGTCCAGTTTTTGGCTGTGTAGGAGGTCAGTTTATTTTTTTTGTTGCTGTGACCCCTTCTCGTATTTACGCTGTATCTTTAACAGGAAGTCAATTTTTTTTAGCCAGATTTTTCAACGAAAAGATTCAGCTTATAGTTTGGTGACACCCAGGCAGCCAGTCGAGCGGGTGTCTGGTGTAGTTAACAATTGCATTAAAGTTTCTTCTTTACCATATATTTCTGCCATTTATTGTCAGATCTTTATACAATGGTAATATACCATGTGATGAACCAGAATTAGAAAGTAATCACAACTCTACCTGCCTTTATTATGGATTATTTCCATTTGTAATTTTTGTGTTAATGTTTTTAAATCTGACTTTAATGAGTTTTCCATATTACATTTCTTGTTTCGAAGTCAAATGCTATATATTATTGACTGGTTCAGTGACTGTATAATATATTTGTTTATTGTTTTATAGATGGACAGTAGACCAGTCTAGATTGAAATATAAACCAGCCATGTTACATGTTGAAGTCATACCATTTTTTCATGGTAAGTTAATTAACAAAAACTAATTTTGTTAACTTTATGATTTTTGGATTCAAAATTGATTCCAACCCGGAGGTCACAATCTTTTAATACATAGAAATTTCGCAAGTTTCTTTAAGGTATAAAAGAAAAACAAAAAAGTGGCTGCAACCATGCTTCCTATTGTTACCATATTTGGCATGAAACATCACATAAGAGTCTACTGTATATGCTTATAAATGGATTTTCTCCTATGGCTCATTATTCAACATAATCAGCATGTAGCCGAAGATTTTAGTCAACATATGTTTGTTTGTTTGTTTTTGTTGGGTTTGACGTCATAGCAACACATTGTATAAGTCATATAATGGGGGTCAGTCAACCTACTCACTCCTGGAAAGGCTAAATCTCTGGATTTAGCTGTTAACCAACTACTAAGTGCATACTTTCGTCAGTGACTGACAACTGCCCTACATAATTAAAAATCATTGGTAGGAAGGATGATAGCTGTAAAAATAATTTCATGACCAAGCTCCACGAAAGTATGCCCTGCCGGGGAATCGCACCCACGACCCCTCGATCAGTAGACTTGCATGCTACCATCTGAGCCAACATATGAAGCAAAAACAACAGCTAAGTTTCATTCCCAATAGTTTATTTATGCACTGATAATCTTGAAGAAATTATCGTCAAACTACAATAATAAAATAAAAATTCATAAGAAATGTAAATAGTTATCATAATTAATACAAGGTTACGACAAATATAAACCACAAAAATACCCGTAAATCAAGACAAATTGAACATATCCAAATAAATGAACTCTACTATCTCAACCAAAAATCCAAAATAGACAAACAATAGAAATACAATATAATAATATATGATAGAACAATTTGATATTATAAAATGCATACCCCAGTGGGAATGGTAAAGACAACGCAACGCAACTTGATGATACAACTTGATCACTAACAATATGGACGACTTGCCAGGTAGACAAACTGCACAATTTATTCATGTAACAAAAAAGGGAAGTAACTTTACAATAACAAAATCAAAGCACTGAAAGGCCATTACAATATGCCTCTAGGTTCCAATTAAACTCGCTCATGAGTCATCAATTTGCCTAGAGAAGAATACATGTATGATGTTGTAATCCTGTATATTACTCATGTATATTGTTTGTATTACAGAATGTTTTCAGAAGCTATGGTTACCATCAGATGTTAAAGTTCATCTTATCCATGTATTTGGTGCTATCATATCGGGATCTCAGGTCTGTTCTAATCACATGACTATAGTAGTTTGGTAAAATTCCTCAAATGTATTATTTAGTATCTTATACCTCAGGTGATTTGTTTACCATATAGCCTAATGTGACGTCACCAGGTGACAATCTGTAATGTTACCCTCTGGACATCACCTATCGGCCTGCTGGAAGCAATGGGAGAGGACTGTGTTGGAGTGTGCCAATACCTGAATTCAAGTTTTTAGCAATTCATTTTGAGTTACCTCCCTAGCTCAGACGCTTGCTTTTTACGAAACAACAAACTTAATGGAGTAAAAATGACTTCAGGTTCAGAAGCAAATATAACAGATAAAATTAAACAGTTTGTGTCTATAAAATTGTCAAACGTTTCTGATTTTGGTTGTTCAGTATAATAAAATAAATGTCACATCCTACAGAGGGTGATACAACAGAATGTTCACCCTTGACAAGTAATGTTAACCTCAGCTAAAACCTTGGTTGACATTACTTGTCTTGGGTGAATATTGTCCTAATAATATATGAAAACTCTGACTTGGTTGAACTACTAATGAAAGATGATTAAATCAAAACATTAATTAATTAAGGGCAATCATTGAAAATGTAATAATTTCAGCTGCGCTTCAGGTCATAAACCTTCCTCAGTCTAACCAACCAGTCTGTTAACTTGCATATTGCCCTTAAGACCATGTTTTATTTGTTAAATAATGTGCATAAATAAACAATACCATTAATTTGTTAATACTTACTAGAGCTGTCACAATACGCCAGAAGCTTACCACTATACAGTAAAACTCGCATATAACATACTCGCTGGGCCATAGAAATAAGGTATGTTATAACCGAGGTATGTTATATCCATATAGAAAACTAAGTATGTTATATATAAGGATGAAAAACGGGCCAGAAAAATTGGTATGTTGTAACTGAGTGTATGTTATAACCGAGTATGTTATATCCGAGTTTTACTGTATATTGCAATATGCTAGCACCATATCAAGATATACATGTATACCACAATATATTGTGGGTTTTTACTTTAGATGGACCTCCATTGTATTTAACAGAAAAATTGCAAATCTCACATGCAGCTACTAATAGAATCTAGCCTCTTTCTGTCATTTAGAACTGTGATATTATTATGTTTTGCATGTAAAAAGATGACCGATTGAGTGGGAAGAAACAATCACTTCCATAGCTGCAGAACATCCCAGCAATCAAGCTCCGGGAGGCCATGCTTGTTTTTCAACTTCCCAAAGTATTCGATTCAAGAACATGTTGGCACAAGTTCCGTACAACCAATCGACCGCACACCATTAGATTAAATTCTGGGAACTTAGGTTTTGATTGAATGTACCATAGAAAAAATGATGGTTCCCTTTTTTCATTATGAGGATGGAAGAATTTTCCATTGAAATAGATAATATTGCTAAATACTGGTATGTTAAATTTGTACCACGGTTTGTATTGCTGCAGCTGCATATTGCAATATACCAGTATATTGTGACAGTCCTAATACTTACTGTGGTACTTCTGTACTGCCTATCAATTAGATAGTTAAACACATCTATGTATGTGCCACCAACAGATTATTTTTACTATACAGTAAAACCTGTCATATGCGACTTTCTGGCGGAACATCCAAACACGGTCACATATGACAGTGGGTCTTTAAATCCATGTTCAAGTCAATATAATAGCGTGTCACCAATATTGCACATTTCAGCCAAATAAGTGAAACCTCCCACTGAGTTGGGACATTAAACAGTTAAAAACATGATACTACATAGCATAATTCTCCCGATTTTCTATCAACTTTAAATTTGTGCCCTCGAAGAGTAATAAAAAAATTCGTAGACACTTAATAATTTTATTACTCAATTTGATTTGAATTAATTGATTTAAAAATTGTCTTTGGTTTGATAATGGACAATTTATATCAATTTCAATATTAAAAATAAATTTGTTTTACACATAAACGATGACATATGTTTGAGACCGAAAATCGCATGCAAGTTCCTTTGATAACGAAAATACCGGTAATAACCGGAATACGGCTTTTAGCGGTGAAAACAAAAATGGCCGATTGTTTTGCAATCACGTTCGAATCGATTCATTCACTAAATTTAAGCAATAATTGTCTATAAAAGCTATTTAATAATGTTTAAACAAACAATCAGATGTGCTATGCCTTTTTTTCTGCATTTGTCTGTAACATGTTTACAAAGCTAAATGTTTTGTATCGCGTGTGTCGATTGATGGGCCAATTATTCAATCCAATAGTCGAGGTGTGAAAAACATCTATGGTCAATTGAGGCCTGAAAAGTCGCTTAATTAAACCTAATTATTGATATTGGACTGATAAAGTAAGGTCGTTAGTGGCGTCAGACAGTGTGTCGCTTAATACAGGGACTTTATATAGGCATTTATGTTGGGCGGTCTCAAATACGGTCACATAAGACAGTGAGTCGTTTAATTCAGTGGGTCGCTAAGGCAGTTTTTACTGTATTTTGTATATTTTTATGATTTCAGCCAAATGCCTTAAGTGCTGTAACGCCAGCCACACTAGATGTATTATTGAAGATATTAGGTAGACATAAATGTGATAGACCAACAAATGAACAACGTGAAGAAATGATAGAGTTAAATAAACATGTATTAAAATGTATGGTTAGAATGATACATGTTATACATTGTTGCAGTCCTGATCAGGTACAGAAAACAATTTTTTGCTTGGGTTTTATTGCCATAGCAACACATTGTATTGACCATATCACGGCAGTCAGTCAACCTACTCACTGAATTCACTGCTCTGAATTGAGATATTAACCAATTACTAGGTGCTAATTCCCTGACTGACTAACAAGTGACCTATACTATTTTATAATCAGTAGTAGGAGGGAAAAAACCTAGAAAGTAATTCATTACAGAATTCCACGACAGTATTCCCAATTAGGGAATCCATTTACTTCTGAGTGGAGTAAAACAGCTGTAGGTCAATTTCTTGCTCAAGGGAATTTACAGTGCCCCTTAGTGACATTCAACTCAAGACCTTTCAAATCCTTCCATTTGACCACTTCTCCTACATAGTAAATTCATCCTTCCCTCCCCAATCTCTCAGTCTATCCTTCTTGCTCTTTTACATCACTGTCTCTGTCTGTCATTCAATTTGTTTCTCAGCAATAATTGTGTTGATGTATATATATATTTGTTTCAGAGACAAGTAGAAGTAAATCAAATTATGGATGGTTATATGAATGTATTGATAGAATTTAATACAGACATAGAAAATGGTCCACAAGTAGAGTTACAACTTGCTATGATCAGTAAGTATTGCTGATTTACTCAAATGGTAAACGTTTGCCATATTCAATTTACATTTACAGCATTTGGTGGGATTAGCACAAAATTGTTGTAACTCAATTTTAAATAGAGTTAGTTACGACGGATTGGCGCGAAACCCAGCAATTTTGCTGTTGGCATTTTTACAATGCTGAAACTAAGCGCTTCAAAAGAAAGAGTTTCAATAGAGAAATAACAATTTAAAGTAAGAAAGTAGGTATAATCAGGCTAGATATACATAATGCATGGTAAATGTATAATATTATATTCATAACATATATTTATGATAACATACACACTGCCTTCCAAAAGTTCCTTCACACATTTTAAGTTTACTTTGTACTGTATGGAATTTCAAAAGTTGTAAAAACAGTTTATTGTTTAATGATTTTGAATTTTTCTTTTCAAAATGGGTACACTATTTTTTTTGGTTATGAAATTTAATAAATGTCTCAAACTTGATACTGGTTCATCGAGGTACATAGACTGTAGTTTTGGAGGCTGAATGATAACTTTTGCTGCAACTCAAAAAAATAAAATGCACAGACTGAAATTTTAATTCCATGAATGAATAATGAATAAAGTAAACAACAAATGAATATTTCTTCAAGCTTGAACTTGGAATATGTAGCAATTTTATAAACTGTTCTCTTGAGGAATTTTTGGAGGACAGTGTATATATAGATAATATGTATAATATAGATATACTAGTATAAGAGAGAAGAGAGAAGTATAGAAGATTGTGTAATGTGTATCGAAAAACTTTCTAATCATAATAGCAAGACCTCGTTTTGCAAGCCACTGTTTTTATACAATGTAGTGTTATGTATATACACTGTATATATAGGTGCTATCAATGAGATGTTATCATGTGAGGATAAGAATGCTCTACAAGTTATACTGGTAGGTGGAGGTACATTTGATACATTTGCTGATTTACTACAAAAAACTTCAGTGAGTATAAAGTTACTTTCAGTTCAAGCTATACCTAGGTCTGTGGCACAGAAGGCTATATGCAAGATATCAAATCTAGTGTCTGGTTTGAGCCTCATGCAATGGTTATACCCAGGTTATTTATTTATTGGAGTTAACGCCATGTCAACACAATTTAGGTCATTTTACGGCATCCAGCGCACATAACCTAGCTTTCTTGGATCATTGTCTATAACCAGTACTCACCTACCCTTCCACAAGGCCGGAAACTTTTCCATATTATCTAATCAATGGAGGAAAATCGACATTATTGTCAAATTTTCATGGAAGGGTATAACCTCCCCGGGGGGATTCGAAACCGCACCCCCTCGGGCACAAGATTCTATATCCCGGCACGCTACCAACTGTGCTATCGACTCGGGTCCTATACCCAGGGCTCGAATTTAAGCTCACATACTCGCAAACTTTGAATGGATTTTGAAAACTGCGAGGATCATTTATTTTAACTCGCAAATTAAAATTCATGAGTTAAAATTGACAAAAACATAAATGCGTAAATTAATGAGGCTCAAATCAGCATTGAAATGGCTAGTTAGATGGATGGTCTAAAATATTCACTGTAAAAACATGTTTGATATTCTTTGTCTATCCCCCATAACGCCCTTGTTCTATTTTTTTGAGAAGCCCTGTTTTGAGAAAAAATGTGTGTGAATTTTTAGCTCGACTTTACGAAGTACATGGAGAGCTCTCCTACTCGCCCTAGCGTCGGCGTCCGCGTCCTCATTTCTGTGCAGTAAAATTTTTTTTACTATAACTTTTTTATTTCTTTAGGGTATCAACTTCAAACTTTAAATATATGTTCCTTATTATCAACCACATCTCATGTGACAAGGTCCATAACTCCAAATACATTTGTTTCAGAATTATACCCCCTTGAACTTAGTGTTTTCTTTAAAAATGTTTCTTTTTACTGCAACTGTTTTATTTCCTTAGGTATCAACTTCAAACTTTAAATATATGTTCCTTATTATCAATCACATTTCAAGTGACAAGGTTCATAACTCCAAATACATTTTTTTCAGAATAATCCCCCCTTGAACTTGGAGTTTTCTTAAAAAAATGTTTGTTTTTACTGCAACTGTTTTATTTCTTTAGGTATTGACTTCAAACTTTAAATGTACATTGTATGTTCCTTATTATCTACTACATCTCATGTACCAAGGTTCATAACTCCAAATACATTTTTTTCAGAATTACCTCCCCTTGAATTGAACTTTGAAATTTCTTAAAATTTTTATTTTATTTTTTTACTTTAAATTTGTTGAGGTTATGTTTTAAAATTTTAAAATATGTATGTTCCTTATCATCAACCTAATCTCCTGTGACAAATACTTACTTAGTCGAGCATGCTGTCTCCTCTGACAGCACTGGTTTTAAGACTTATTCCACCCTTGAACTTAGAGTTTTCTTTTAAAAAAATTTTTATTTTTTTTACTTTAAATTTGTTAAGGTATCATTTTCAAATTTTAAAATATTTATGTTCCTTATCATTAACCACATCTCATGTGACAACTACTTACTTAGTCGAGCATGCTGTCTCTACTGAAATAAATCAACTCAAAAATTTGCAAGTCCATTTTTTGTTAAATTTGGGACCTGGTTTTACCTTGGCATGAAAATACAGTAAAAGTTCGGTGGCTCGAACTTGAAGGGACGTGGAAAAAATTCGAGCCAGGCAGGTGTTCGATCTGGCCGACATTCGTCCGAGTTCGACTTTGTTACTTCCCTTTGTTTTTTTAATTGTTTTTATTTGTTATCTCCCTTGGTTTAATATAAAACCCGATTACACGGTTCGTTCAAGTGTCTTGTAAAAGTAATCGGTACAAACTGCAAATTAATTTGCTTATAACTTATTTTTTGTTCGTTATGTTCTTGTGAAATAAAATAATAAAAACTAACTCAAATATTGTTAATGTAATTTTATTTTACCTCGAAACATAAAAGAAGCATTATAGCACAATGAGGACATAACCGGGTCCTAGACTAAGTTGTTCAATCGTTGAATCTGCATGTATATTCTTGTCTTACATTTTGAATTGATACCGATCGTAAATTTCCACTGATTGTATACTAAAATACATTAACATTTTGTTTGCAATTTTATCAATTAAGACAAACATACAAGCTGTATATACGCTAATTCATTTGTTTTAGCGATGCCTTAGTTACTCGATTTATTGTTGATTTTTAATCATACCATGACACTTAATAACTTGTGTCCATCAACAATGTGCAATCTTCAAACAGTTCTATTGTTAAGTATTTTTGTGCGACAATGAAATAAAATCAATCAACAAATTTAAGGTTGAGCGATTTTCACGCCGTGTTATTATCACGCGTCACAAACAATAGTTACGATCAGACCTTTGTCGCTGATGTGTGAAAATCTATTGTTCGAGAGAGACAATAGTATTATTGTGTATTTGTAAACCACGGGACCGTGATATTGGTTCGAGAGTTCGACCCTGTCCGGTTCGACTCAGAAGAGATTATTTTATATAGATATAGAAGGGTAATTGATCGGTGCCAGACAATGTGTTCGACTCGGGCAATTAATTCGAGCTGGTGGTGTTCGAGAGAATGAACTTTTACCGTATTGATAAGAGATAGGACTCACAGTATTATTGTTATCATTTGATAAAATTCTATTGGAGTTGACCTTGCTTAGTGGGTTAAACCTTAGACAGGTAATGATTAGATACCTTGTCACTTTCTTGAGCTAAAAAATTTATCTACCAGTGGCTCGGTACTGGGGGCCTTGGAATCAGACTCTCAAGAAGTTGTAAGGACTTGTTTCACTATCAAGCTAAAATAAATTTGTATACAAATAACTAGCCTAAAACATTTACATTACCTCCAATTTTTAAATACTCATAACCCAATCACCAATGAAAGGATTAGCTATACTTGGACTAACTCATGTGTCTTTAGCCACAAAGGATCACTTTGTTAAACAAACTAGACACTTGTTCAAGGGGCGTGGTTATAGTAGCCTCAGCATATTGTCAATTCTTTTTAGATGTCACCTATACTTGTTTCTGATAGAGTTTGGTAGTATTCTTGAACTAATTTACTTTCTTACCCAAGTACGGTATCCAGTTGGATACGAAAAAAATCTACACTCTGTAATTTTTCTCTCTTTTATAACGTTTCGGCATTTTGCCTTTTTCTAACATAGATATTTATATAAATATAGATAAATATCTATGTTAGAAAAAGGCAAATGCCGAAACGTCCTTAAAGGGAGAAAAATTAGAGTGTTATATACTTTCCATTTATTTTTTTTCAGCTTTGTGGAACAGAGGCTCAAACTTTGGGTATGTCTGTTCTTAGAGTTCTCACTACAGTACTCAGTGGGTCTTTTGTGGCCAAAGAAAGATTTAAAGTTAGAGTTGGCTATGATAGGTTTCTTGATGTATTGAAAAGTCTAGGTCAGCCATCAATGCAACTGTTAAAATCCGTCCTTAATTTGGTAAGTACTTTGTTTTAAAACCTCTTTTTGATTGTGGATTGTTTGAAGAGCTGAAATATGTTTGTCAGCCCAAAAACAACTGAAGACTTATTTATGACTATCTTATTGTTTTTATTATGAAAACTGTTTATGACTATCTTATTGTTTTTATTATGAAAACTGCAATTTTAAAGAAATTTCGGTAGGGGATGTGGCCTATAAATAGTCGGTGTAATATTAGGAAAAAAAGCACTGAGACATTACTCAATTTTTTTTAACTAATAAATTGTATGAAAAGATTTTGGAATTGTTTTGTTGATGTCAATGGTGAAAAGGAAAATTTGAGTTTGCCTGGAATTCAAAATAATGTGTTCTTTCTTTCTACAAAAACCCTTGAAATGAACAGTTTTTGTTAAAAAAATAGCCCAACTAATTTTTTATTCTCAGCAATGTAAAAAAATGTAAGGGCTATTTTATAGTCTTAGATAGATAGAGTTTATTCAATAAATGAAAATAACATACATAGCACAAGAATGATTAAAACAGTAAAAACAAATAATATAAATAATACTGTATTATATTACATTCATTGTACTAGGACATATTTCCATCTATTAAGGATAGCACAAAAAAGGAAATATGAATTTCCTTGTTTCCATTGTGGTCCTTAAATAAATGAATACATGTCCTAGCAAGGCACACACTAAATTTACTTCCAATTATCATAAAACATTACTAAATACTAAAATAAGTTAAAATAAGGGACTATAAGAGATCAAAATTAAGATTATCACAGGCAAACAAAAGGCATAAAATATCACAGAATTTATTACAACTTGGTAAAATAATGTTTTTTTACTAGTTTTTTAAAAGTTTCAGTATTGGTGGTATGTTTAATTTCAGTTGGTAGCTGGTTCCACAGGTAACAGCCATTGTATACAAATGACTTCTTTCCAAAACCTTTAACAGATGGAATTTTAAAACAAGATTCAGAGCTAAATCTAGTGTTATGATTATGAACTGAACTGGCCTGAATAAAATGTTCATGTAAATAAGAAGGAGATATATCAATAAATATTTTAAAAACATTGTTTAAAACAATCTGATTTACTCTTTTTTCAACAGGTAACCAATTTAGCTCAACAAAATGATCTTGAGATATGTGCTGTCTGCAATCTAAGTTAAGAACAAATCTAATAATTTTATTTTGAGTAATTTGGAGTCTGTTCTTAAGATGCTGTGAAATACTGAAATACCAGACAGAGCAAGCATAATCCAAATGGCATTGCAATAGAGACATAACCAAGAGCTTTTTAGCATAAAGTGATAAAAATTTACTTTTTCTGTGTAAAAATTTAAGCCTAGCATTGACTTTTTTAATAATTGAAACTACCATCATGTCAAAGTTTAAAGACTGGTCCAATAACACACCAAGATATTTAACTGAGTTGGTTGTTTTAAGTTTTATACCATTGCAAAAAATATCAAGTTCAGAACATTTCTTTAACCTTGGTTTAGAGCCAAATAAAATAGTTTCTGTTTTCCCAAGGTGTAATGACAATTTATTATCAACCAGCCAATTACTCACAGTTTGCATGTCATTGGACAATAGTCTTTCAATTTCAAATTTGCATTTACTGGACACTAAGATGGCAGAATCATCTGCATACAATAAAAGTTTACTTTTAACAGTACCAGCCATATCATTAATATAAATTAAAAACAAAAGAGGTCCTAGTATAGAGCCTTGTGGTACACCACAGGTTACAGTAGAAGGGGATGACAGAGTATGATTAATGTCAGTGTATTGAACACGACCAGATAGATATGATCTAAACCAATTAACTACATCAATGTTAAAACCTATAAGCCCTAATTTGCTTAATAGAATAGAATGATCTACAGTATCAAAGGCCTTCTGTAGATCAAGCAAAGCCATCCCTACATAAAAACCTTTGTCCAACTTAAACCTGATAAAATCAGTTAAATGCAATAAACATGTATCAGTAGAATATGACGATCTGAACCCAGATTGAAACTTGTATAAAAGATTTTTATCATTTAGATACATTTCTACTTGTTCATAAACAATTATTTCAAACATTTTTGAAACAATACTTAAAATTGATACTGGTCTGTAATTCGAGACATTAGTTTTATCATTTTTCTTATATATTGGTACAACCCGGGCAGATTTAAGATCATCAGGTACTACCCCTTGGATTAATGACAAATTGATAATATGAGATAGAGGACAAGCAATGACTGAAGCACATCCTTAATAAAACGACAAGGAATATTATCTAGGCCAGTTGCTTTGCTAGAGCTCAGTCTATTCAAATGTTTAAAAACACCATTTTCAGTAATTAAGGAAAAAGAGTAACTGTTGAGAACAACACCTTGGTCTCTATAGAATGAAGCCACAAATTCTCTGCCATATCGACCCAATGCAGCCGGTAATTTTGTAACTAGGACAGAAGCCACTGTGGTGAAAAACTTATTAAAATGGTTTGCAACATCTAATTTGTTGAAACTAATATTATTATCAATATTAAGTGCAATATTAGAAGTAGATTTGTTATTTTTCTTAGAAGGCATTCCAAGATCTTTGAGAGATTTCCACAAAGATTTTGAATCATTTTGATTATCAATAATAGATTTCTTGTAATAATCTTTTTTAGCTGAACTAATTTGATATTGTGTAGCATTTCTCAATTGTTTAAATTTATTAAAATTTTCATCAGTTTTATCCTTAATGAAAGTTTGAAATGCTTTATCCCTATCTTGTATGCCACTTAAAATTTCACTTGTGATCCAGGGTGCTGTTCTCTGTTTGATTCTTAATTCCCTTACTGGGGCAATATTGTCTATAACATTTAAAAACAAAGACTTAAAATTAGACCATGCTTCATTTACATTATCACTCAAAAGTACGGATGACCAGTCAGTATTTATCAAATTGGCCAAGAATGAATCTTTTGAGTAATTTTTGAGTGATCTTACTTTGATGTTTTTATGCTTATTTATAGCCTCTTTAGTTACTTTCCTAGTACAGAACACAGCGGAATGGTCACTTATACCAACATTAAAAACGCCACTCTGTGAAATTTTACATTCATCTGATACTAAAATAAGATCAATAATAGAAGATGATTTATCACAGATTCTTGTAAAATCAGATATCAATTGAGTAAAACTAAACATATCAATAAAAGACTTAAAAGACTTATTTAAACTATTGCTGGTTGAGTTAGAAACATCAGTGTTAAGATCACCCAATAAAATACATTCTTTTTCATTAAAACATAAATTTGACAAGCAAAGATTTTCCAATAAATCATAAAAATTCATCTGTTTTGGAGGTCTATAGATGCAACCACATATAATAGGTTTAGTTTTCTGAAGAAGTAGTTCAATCCAGATAGATTCAAGTTCATTATTATGTAGATTTTCAATAAGATTAAAAGAAAAGTCATTTCGAATATAAATAAGAACACCGCCTCCATGTCTATTTCTATCATTTCTCACTATGTTGTAATTATCAATTGAAATCTCAGAGTTGAACACACTGTCATCTAACCAAGTTTCAGTCAAACAAATACATGCAGCTTTACATTTGTTGGCTAGTAATCTAATTTCATCAATCTTGGGAAGTAAACTTCTAACATTCAAGTGTAGGAAATGGAGACCACGTTTTTCAAAACATCTATATGTATGGTTGTTATCATGTTGATTGTTGGTAGATCTATCTAGACAAGGTCCAGGGCATGGATGAATGTCACCACAAAGTAAAAGATAAATAGCTATGCTTTTATTGCCATTTGTTGAAAAAGAATATGAGTTACATGGTGATCTGTACGGATTTTTATTCACATTTTGATAACTGGTCACAAGATTTTCATATATAACTAATTCATTGTGTGAAAATACTATTTTTGGATCTTTTGAGATTAAGAAATCACCAATATCACAATTACTAAACGAATATTCATCATTATTGCTACTTTGAAGCAATCTACAGGTTGTTAGAAATATGAATATAAAACTCTTGACAATCTCCATGACTACGATGTAAACAAACGTCTTTTAGTGGTGTGATGCCTCCGTTGAAAATAAATGGGTGGGGTGATGTGATAATTTCGTATCAGCTCAGTATGGTTTTCTCAGTCACATGGATGGATTTATTTTACAGCAAAATGAAATTTACCAATATTAATCAATGTTCTATAACACAAACAGTTCTTCAAGCCCGCATATTTTCATGAAATATAATTTTTCTGTACAGGAAGTAAACAAAGATTGTGCCTTGCCAGGGGAGGTAAATCAGAGTGTTTAGTTTCATGATTACTCATGTTCACTGACTTTACAGCTATTGCCCCTGGTCACTGGTATCTATCTATCTCCCTGGGGAGACTTTTACTCTGCCAAGTGCAGCCAACAAATTGGCACAATGGAATTCTACCGCCCCTGCAGGTACCCATTTACAACTAGGTAGAGTAAAGCAATCGTAGGTAAAATTTCTTGCACAAGGAAAAATGCAGTGCCCCTAGTGGGATTTGAACCTCGGACCTCTTGATGCCTAAGCGTGTGTCCTACCACTGGACTACTGCTTAATGTAACTATGTATGTTGTTTGTACCTCTCATGTGCATGTGAATAAAAACTCTAGTATTTTAAGTTGTGTTTTACTTCCATTATATCTTCTTCAATGATTTTTAGCCTGTTTTTTTTTTAAACGAAAAAAATTCAGCTAATAGTTCGATGAAACATATCATACAGTGATAACTTACTAAGTGATGAACAGAATTAGAAAGTAACTGCAACTGTATCTGGCTTTATTATGGATTATTTCCCTTTGAAATTTTTGCATTAAAGTTTTTAAATCCGGCTTTAATGTGGTTTCCGCATTTCATTTCTTGTATCTATTTTTTCCAGGTTGTGGAAGGTATATATGAAGAGAACAAACAGTTTACTGTATATAACACAGACGCTGCTACCATGTTAATCAAATGGGTACCAGACATTCAATCACGTGACCATCAGATATGGTTGACTGAACATTTACGTCAACTCTGTTGTTGTGATCATAATAATAAAATGAATTGTTGTAATGATGGTATGATATCGGCCATCTTGTCTGTACTGTCCAGAGTGAGGCAGATTGATCCGTCTGCTGTCAGTGAGTGATTTGTTTGATTTATTTTAGTGTTGTTTTAATTTTGTTCTTAAACTTAATCAAGTTGTTTTTGTAACAACCAACTGCAGACAACCAGCTGCCCAAATAATCATGTTTTATAGTAATGTGTATAATTATCTAGCCATAGAAAAATCAGTAATTTTCACTTGCTCAAATCAATTTTTTCTTGTCACGGGCCTTGGGCTTGTGGTTTAAAGAGGGATGATTATATTGTAACTTTGCTGTTTATGGAAAGGAAAGCCCCTACAGCTGTAGCTTATTGTTTGATGAACATTGTTTTATTGTGTAAACTATTTTAACTACCCACAGGGCTTTGTTAAACTGTAGCCCTCATACCTATTTTTTCTTCTATACTTAGTTTATAATAGGGCTATATTTCTTCTGGGCAACCAAATTTCTACAAACAAGAGAGAGTGCTTGCTACTAAATCGATCTGTTTGGGCTGTCACTGTATATTGTGATGCACTAGAACTGTATCGCTATACACAATATATTGGATTGCAAACAAAAGATATGTTGCATAATACTTCTGTATTATTAAAGAACTTATTCAACTGTTCAGTATTGAAGTATGTTGTAGCATTTTGTAGGGAAAGTGCATGGAGAAAAACTTGGCAGTTTTAGAGTTATGGGAACATTCTGAACGCACCCAGATCAAATAAATCCTTTGAACTTAATCTTTTATTGAATGAACCATGGAAAACTGACATTTTGCTAATTTTATTAAGCAATGAAAATTTAAAAAATATCGCTAAATACTGGTACGTTAAATTCGTACCATGGTAGGTATTGCCGCAGCTGCATATTGCAATATACCGGTATACCTGTATATTGTGACTGCCCTAGTATATAATATATAATTCTACATATTAGACTGTGTCTCTGTGTTTACAGGTCATCTTATAGGTCTTCTAGAATCTCTTGGTACACAGTCTATAACAGCTATAGAATTAAAACAATTGATTGGTTTACTGAAACTGGATGAAGAAGGAAATCAGGTTAGACATATGTACACTGCCCTCCAAAAATTCCTTCACATTACAAATGATTAAATTGTTACAAATTCCAAGTTCAAGTGTGAAGAATTATTATTTTATTGTTCATTTAATTCATTATTCATGCAATGAAAACAATATTTTCTTGGTACATTTTATTTTATTGAGTTGCCCCATCAGTTATCTATCAGCCTCCAAAACTATGGTCAATGTATCTCGATGAACAAATATCAAGTTAGAGAATGTTTTTGTTATTTTACATTCAAAAGAAAAAAGAACTGATTTCAAATAGCAAACTTTAAACATTAAATGATAAACTGCTTTTACAAATGTTTGAAACTCTATTTAGTTCGATGTAATGGAGAATGTGTGAAGGAATGTCTAAGTATGGGGTGTGTTGCCTAAGCATTTTGCTAGGTATTGCTACGTAGCAAAATCATAGGAAACGACTTGCCACAAGATATCGCTTCATTTCGCTACGTAGCGAAAAAATCATCATTACCCGAGAGCGCTTTAAAAAATCAAAATGGCTGCATCTGCAGTAATGTAACTTCCTGTTTGCCAACAATTTGGTTTTTATGATTGACTGACTATAGATGAATTGAAATTAATAAATATTTGTAATCGTTCATATAAACATATATGTTTTTGCAATGATTTTATACTTGTTAAAGACTTATTTAGTTGGAAATCCTCCGGAAAACATGCAATTGCTATAAGCGCAAAAGTGTTACTCGGCACAGGCCGCCATTATGGTTTGTGACGTAAATAGCAAGCCATTTCCTTAGAAGAAGAGCTACAAGAAAGTGCTTTTTCATAGCGATACATAGCAAAATCGTTAGGCAACATGCCCATGGTCAAGTGAGTTGTGTTACTATATTAGTGTGGATACTTTAGTCACTATAATACATACTTTCACAAAAGGAAAAATAGTATGAGATTTTTTTATGTTTAAATTCTTGTCCATAATTAAAAAACTGTATATAATGTGAAATGAATAAAAATAACATAAATAAGGAGATTTTAGATTTGAAGAGTAATTAAGGGGAGGTAATCAATTAACCAGCTTCTGAAATTAAAAATTGATTTCAAATTGAAATTGAATCTTAATAATTCATTGTGACTGTCATAATATAAAGCTGCTAACAATCAATTATTTTGCCTTTGTCCGATCTATAGGGACAACTACCTAGGTTTTTTATTTTTTTATTGTGGCATTTTATCTCTTTATAACAAAAAATTAATTTTTAAACATCGACCTGTTTGGTTTTTGTCTGTGTGGATGGTGTGTATTTTTTTCCTGTTGCTGTTCCTGATGTATTGTGCATAAATATTGACCTGACTTTTATGCAAGAATATTCATTACATTGAATACGAATATAGTATTAATGCTCGATTACACCGTGACCGCGAGGATTTTGAGTTAAAATTAACACGCAAACATACTTCTATAATTTTACGATCGCTGTCGAGGTGTAGAATAGGGTGGTACTTACTTTCATCGGGAAATGTGTAGATAATTATTATATGCAAATGTGAAAGGTTAGGTCGGGGTCAATATTTATGCACTATATGTTAAAACGTTTATGTATATATTCACAGAATCCATATTGTAGTCGCATAATGCGAGCAATGTCATCTATGGCAAGAAGAGACGGTAAAGAAGGAGCATTACATTTCTTTAATATACAAGATCCTACTGATGTAAGTTAGTTTGGGTTTTTTAAAATATGATTTTACATTAAAATTAATGCAACTTGTTACCTTAACGCAACAAGGTCTAACCAGGTTTTTGCAAATTTTTGGTAGGCATAAAGAACTTGTTTGAATAAAGTTACTAGTAATTTTTGGGGAAAAATGAATTAAAATTCTGTTGCATTGAGGCGAAAAACTATGGCTATGTAATAGATCGGACTTAAAATTATGCTATTTTTAGTTGGTTTAGGTATTTTACAATCCTAATTATTACTGTATAGCATTGGCTGGTTATATCTCATGTTTTCTATGGGATATTGTATTCCTGAGGTTTAGAATTTGATCATTTTGTGTATATCACGAAAATTTGACAATAATGTCGATTTTCCTCCATTGATTAGATAATATGGAGAAGTTTTCAGCCTTGTGGAAGGGTAGGTGAGTACTGGTTATAGACAATGGTCCAGGAAAGCTAGGTTAGGTGCACTGGATGCCATAAAATGACCTAAATTGTGTTGACACGGCGTTAACTCTAATAAATAAATAAAATACGTATATCACATTATTACTAGTATAAGTTGATACAGATATATATTTTAGTGAGGTTGAGAACGTTTTCACTCTGAGGGTGCTCACTCTCTTGGACTGTGGTTATAATATTGCCCTAGTAATCAGGATGAGATTTTGCAGTATTTAAAATCTGATTAGCACCATTTTGTTTGTAAGAGCCAATGGAAATGGACCTTTCCATGACCTATTAGCATATTTAACAAAGGTTTACAGATACATTTTGTCTTACACATGGTTATATTTGTGGGTAACTGTATTGTTATTCAATAATAAGGTCACGCATGGAATGGTCAATTGTTGGGCTGCGGAGAGTATCCGAGTACTCTGATATTTGCGATCCCTACCTGAAAATCTAGTAAATATATTCGTCATGTCAGAAATCGTCAGATCGTGATCAATTTTTGGAAACAAATGAAAGAACATTTTCAGCTTAATTATTACTGAAAACGAGTCGACTACTAATGAAAACTTTAATTTATGTAGGGACCGAGTTTTATCTTGTGTCAAAATTTCGATTGATACACATTAAAAAAAATTTTTTTTTTCTGAAAATGGCCATAAAATGTCTGGTAATAGAAATGTTTGAAGTACATGGTTAACCATATAGTAAAGCTTTTGTATTTCTTCACTTAATGTGTTATTACATGAATTCTGCATGCTTCTCCATTTAGGAGCGACTCGTGGTTCGATTCATGAATCGCTTCACATGAATCGTGGTTCGGATCGGATGGCAACTTGCTCAACAAACCGCAGCCCAAGTCAATTGCTGAAATTACTGAACTCTCTGAAACTACTGATTGTATACTTAGTCAGATACCCTGTTAGAGTACCATCTGCATAATCAATATCATTTGATATATTTATACAGGGCATACATTTACCAGGCATAAGAAAATGGCCAGGACCAGCATTTACGTTTCATGCATGGTTATGTTTAAATACGCATGTAGATAAGAATATCTATGATATCATATCAACCTCTCACCCGTGTAGAAGAATGGTTTACAGGTATGGTGATAATATGTTTCATTTACATCATTTTTAGCTTGACTTTTCGAAGAAAATGAGAGCTTATACTGTCACCTGAGCGTTGGTGTCCACGTTGACGTTGGCGTTGCAAATCTAGGTTAAAGTTTTTACAAATTTAAATAACTTCAATACTATCAAAGATATTCAACTAAAAACTTGGAATACCTTACTATTAAGGCCCATAACCCTGGCTCCACTGTTTTAGGACTTTTGCCTCTTTTTTACTTAGAAAACATCTAAAATCAAGGTTAAAGTTTTTACAAACTTCTATACTCTCAAAGATAATCAACTCAAACTTGGAATACTTATTCATCATCATTACTTCCACCTTACTATCAAAACCCGTGGTGCTTTTCACAAAAAATCTTGCGAAAAACATCTTCGTAAGTCAAAAGCCAGAAACGATAATTAAAAGCTCATTTTTGGCTTATCAATTCTAAGTATTATACAAATTGTGCGTGGTTGTCTATACCTTTTGAATATCATGTTATAGTTATGCTTATTATCCGTCTGACTTTGAAGTGCTAATTATATGAAACTGACTTACGAAGATTTTTCGTAAGAATTTTTGTGAAAAGCATCCCCGATTCCTAAGAACCATGAAAAGTCAAGCGGGCTTTAGGACAGCTCTTGTTAGAATATTTACTGTTATGAATAAACCGTTTTGAACTTGTCCTTGATGCATATTTGTTTACAACTGTTTGTTACGCTCGGCTAACTTCATGACATAAAACATGTACTAAGTTTCTTATTTAAACTGAATAGATATATATGAAGACTTGTTTATTTGACTAGTGTATAACATTACAAAAGGCAAACCAGATTTTTAATCACTCTCAAGATTTTATGAGTTATTACAGGAAATCAGTGAGACACCAATGTTTGAACAGATTGAAGAAGAACTTGATTATTATTGAAGACAAAACTAAAAGAATGTTAAAATAAATCAAACAAATATCAACTGCTGGCGATATGGACATGGTCAAGAATCTATCTCATAATACCGCCACACACCTCTCACAAGTATTATGGGCAGTTGAAACACTATAATTAGTTCTTATAGAGCGAGCAAATATCCAAACAGAGAAGGTTGAATATCTATTTTTTGTTTGTTTCAGTTTTCTATCCAACTCTGGAAGTGGTTTTGAATGTTTTGTCAATGATTCAGGGGAGCTAAATGTTGCTGTCTTTAGTAAGAAAGATTACCAAGCAGTTACGGTTCCTGAATCAAACCTACTAGATGGACAGTGGGTATGTACTTTAGACTTTTAGTAGAGCATGAATTTTCAAAGCATTTTGTACTTGCTGTACTCATTTTGACTTTTAATTATAATACTTAGTCAATTAGGGACTTAAGTCAATTATCTTTCCCTGATAAAATCTGAAGCAATCCAATTGGTAAGTAGGTCCTTTCAGTTGGATTCCTCAGATTTTATCATTGAACTCCTATGTAAGGATTACAAAATATTTCATCTAACATCTTTCTTGTTAATGAAAATATTAACAGAAGTGATAAAATTTAGATAGTTCTTTTCCCTGAAAATACTTAGCTTGAATTTCAAACGAATTAGATGATTTAAATTTTTTTTATTTAAGATAAATTTTTAGCATATTGACATTGAAAAGTAAGGGTAAAATCTGAGTAATCCAACTAATTGGACCTACCTATTTGAAGAGTATACAAGGGAAAATAACTGACTGAGGTCCCTTATTAGAAGTATACCTATATTGGTTTGAAAGTGTAATCTTGGAAATTTAACTCAAATGTTCAGTCTACCCCTTAACTTACTGGCCCTAAGTCTGGAAATAGTACCTGTATTCCTTTTGTCAGTAGACTTGATGGGCTACCGACACAGGTAGCCGATGCCCCCTTAATTCTCTTGTTTAAAACCTGGGACGATGGGATTTTTTTTGTCTGTGTTAAATTATTTGCTATTTATAAATCAAGGAATTGCTTAAAAATTCTATAAGTTGGTTTAATTATTGTTAAAATGTAAGGCAAAGATTATTTTTTTCTGGAAGTAGAACCTGTATTCCTTTGGTCAGTAGACTTGTGGGCTACTGACACAGGTAGCTGAAGGACCCTTAATTCTCTTGTTTTTAAAGCCTGGAATGGTGGAAAATTTTTATACCCCCGCTTTGAAGAAGAGGGGGTATACTGTTTTACCCTTGTCCGTGCGTCCATGCGTCTGTCCGTCCGTTACAAAATTTCCGTTGCAGTTTTCTCAGCAACTATAACATGCAGCAGCCTAATACTTTGCATATTGCTTCATCCCATAGTCCCATGTGGTGTAAAGCGATTTCATGCTCCTTGCTCATCTACTTCCTGTTTGTTGCATATTTTTAGATTTTTGCGGGGGTATCACTAGTGAGCATTAGCTCACAGATTTACTTGTTTTTTTGGCTATACTAAATTACTTACTATTTATAAATTAAGGAGTTGCTTAGTTGGTTTTGTAATTGTTAAAATGTAAGGCAAAGATTATTGGGTTTTTTTGTTGTTTTTTTTTTACATCGTATTCAACACATATTTAGGTCATACATACGACTGCCAGCTCTTTCTATTGTAGGTTTCCTGGACACTTTTTCTATCACCAGTACTAACTTACCCTACCACGAGGCCGACAACTCATGAATAGGGTATGGCCTACCCCAACTGGGCTTGAACCCGTAATCTCCGGATTCTAAGTCGGACGTGCTAACCACTACGCAAAGGTTGTGGCTTCAAAGAATATTGTATTTTATTTTCTGTACAATGATAATTACTATCTCAGAATGTTGACTGTGCTTTACTGTTTTTCTATTGATATGTTTGTAGCATGATGTATGTATAGTACAGACTAACTCCAAGAGACCATTTGTTACTAGTCAACTATATGTGTACATAGATGGTAAACAGAAACATAATACACAGTTAAGATATCCTAATATGACAGAGGTGAGTTGGAAAAGATTGTTATTTAAGTTAAAAAATTTGGCTTATAGTTAAGCCAAAGCCGGGTGGTTGGCTGGGGGTTAACAATTGGGTTAAAGTTTTTCTTGTCCACATATTTTTGCCATTCATTGTCAGATCTTTATGAAACTTCATTCAATGATAACATACCATTTGATGAACAGAATTAGAAACTAACCACAACTCTACCTGCCGTCATTATTGATTATTTTCCTTTGTAATTTTTATGTTAAAGTTTTTAAATCTGGCTTTAATGTGGTCTTTACATTACATTTCTTGGCCGCATCCACATTTCTGATTAAAGTTTTTTATTTCTTAAGGTATCAACTTCAATCTTTTTTTCAATCAGGTAAACCTGATTCCTTATATAAATGTTATTTGATATTTTTAACTATTTTCTAAAATTCTAAAATTAAACTGTCGACGGGTCAATAGTTTTAACTTTTTCTGACATCCCGCTATGTTACTTGAACTGTTACTGTGATGATATGAATGTGATGACATAAAATTTTAACACCTAAAATATGTCAGTGTGACATATTTTGAGGATTGTTGAATTGAGAAAAGTAAAAATTATTTTCTCTTTGTGCAAGTACTTTTATAACTGATCAGGTAATAGAAACAGTTATTCCATATGCAGGGGCAGATCCTGGATTTTTTTCTAGGGGTCCAAACTTTCTAGGGGAGTCCAAACATTTCCAGGGGGGTCCGAACCTCGAACCACAACCACATTAATATTATACACATTTTGCAGAAAAAAAACAAAATATTGATGATAAAAACTACATTACCATTAAATCTTTGTAAAGCAGCGAGAAAAATTGCTTCATGTTACTTTAAGATGACTTACAGGCACTAATGGTCTGGTACATTTTCCAAATTCTAGGGGGGGGGTCCTGACTCCCCCCCTCCCGCTGGATCCGCCTATGCATATGTGATTTTGGAACAGTCAAACAGTTGTCCCTCGATGTTGGGGATAGTGTTTTGCACTGTTTCCCTTAGGCTACGGACTCAGGAAATAATTCAAAGCACTATCCCCTCCACCTCGGGCTAACAGTTCGACTATTCCCAAATCACATAATTATGGAATAACTGTATAATGTTTCTAATCTATTTTTACAGACTTTTACATCATGTAGAATTGGTACAATGGTATGGAACAGTCATAGTGACTACTTAGAATCTACAAGACCTCCAGAGATCGTAAAAAAGACATCTCCTATTAAAAACTTCTTTAAAAACGCTGTAAAATCAAACGGTGAAATCCCTGGTGTTGGTTCTATCGCAGCTGGTTCCCAGGACGATGTACATGGTTACCCTATACCTCTGAATGGACAGATTGGTTCCCTGTGTATTCTTCATGATGCATTGACGGCTACACAAGTTAAGAGATTATACTCAGCCGGGCCCAATAATCTTACAGTTTTTAATGATGACTCAGAACTTCAAGATTTACCTGGGAAAATGGTGTTACATTATAATGCTAGGGTAAGTTGTTATGCATGGAGTTAACTAGTTTAGCATTTACTAAGATGGCTCAAATTATGTCCCTGGGAGTGATTTTACCCTCATATAGGAATCCTTGTTAGTTTCTGAATCTAGTCGTGTGATATTGATCTATTATTGTCAGCAGATAGATTCAAACAATAATGGTAAGAAATTTCAAATTCTGTAGACATAGAGGATATTCGTCAACTTTGGTGTAAGAAGAGGATATTCGTCAACTTTGGTGTAAGATCGATTTTTGTTTCACCGAGTGAGCCCAGAAAGCATAACCACGAGTGAAAATGTAATTTTCTGAGTTCACGAGTTAAAATAAAAAAGACCTTACACCTAAGTTGACAAGTATTCTGTTTCTTTCATGCTTAGTTTTGTGTTATATATGATGTATTTTACACAAATTATAATGTGACGTCATTTCTACTCCAAGATGACGTCATTTATCTTCTAATATGACATCATGAACGATGAAAATATAAGGTTATATTTTCACTAAGATAAAAATATAAAATTTATATTTCATCGTTTATTTTCATCGAATAACTCAACGTTTCACCGTAAAACATGAAAGACTAATAAATTCTAGATTGAAGTGAATGTAATAAAAAAGTCGGAGGTTGGCACACTAGGTCAAGTCATCAGATGTACACTTCACCCTTCATTATTGTCTTTAAATTATGTCTACACTTTATTGTCACCACAAACCTATTAGCATAAAAAGTTTGCTTCAAAAGACATCTCTATCAAAATAACAAGTCTTAGTAGTTATGATTGAAATTGCAAAAAAGCCACTTTTTCAATGCTTACTAATTTTGATAACTAAGCATTGGAAAATAGACATACAAGTATAACAGTTATATACAGTTCTTAAATTAAATGTTTTTACTTTATTAAACTGGGTTTAATGCTGTGTTTATACACATTTTTTTTTTATTTTAAGGTGCCAAGCGCACTGAACCTAGCTTTCCTGGCCCCTTGTCTATAACCAGTACTCACCTACCCTTCCACAAGGCCCGAAACTTCTCCATATGCCTTATTTATGGAGGAAAATTGACATTATTGTCAAATTTTCATGGAAGGGTATAACCTCCGTGGGTGGGATTAGAACCTGTACTTCTTACTTTGATCATTTATGATAGTACAGGACTAAATAATATTTTCATATAATTTTATCTTTTGTTTCAGTTGTGTAAGAAATCAAATATTATAGATTTGTCATTAAATGATAATCATGGACAATTGTTAGGACAGAAATGTATTACATGGGACGTCAAGGTATGACTCTTCATCTTGAGCCTGTTAACTAGGCTGACATTTTTTAGCAATTTCCTAGATATTGCTTTCTAAGTGATTTAAAGTTTTTTCTTAATGAACAGGGGGCTGTATTATCAACTGTCGTACGACAGATTTTAGTCTTAAATCCTTCCATATTGTATTGTTAAATTATCATAAGATTTTTTTGATAATATGCTGCCCAGGCTCCTTCTTTAGAATTCAAAATTCCTTAATTTAACTGAAGTGTATAAGACTTAACAATCAGTAGTTTCAACATTTTGCATGAACAAAGCCAATCTAGTCCAATTTAAAGTACTGTAAAATTTCATGCAAATATCTTCATTTTTACAGCCCAAAATAAAATGAGCCCCTTCAGTGTAGTTTTGTATATGCTGTTGTAGACTATTAATCTATTATTAGCTGTTGGAAATAAGGTCACACAATTTATCACGGATGCCAGTAAAAACTGCTCACTCCTATAAAAACACACACTTTTAAGTTTTTTTTAACTTTTTACAAAAGTTAAGTATGCTGAACCAGGTTTTTTTACAATTTTAGTAGCACTGTCCTTTCAGTACTTTGATTTTTCTATTACATGTTTCAGGACGTCATCAACTGTATAGGAGGTATACAAGTGTTGTTTCCCTTGTTAGAACAAGTCAACAGACTACCTGCACCTCCAGAATTGAAGAGTCCAGAATTTGAAAGTTTAGCAAGTTTGAATACAGCTAAAGAACAAGATGATTGGGTGATTCTGCCTAGTAGTTCTTATGCAGGTATGTTCCTTCACACATTTACAGTTTACATTGTAAGCCACCCAGCTAGCTCAGTTGGTAGCACGGAAGTCAACTGTTTTAGGGGTTTGATTCTTGGGTGGGGCATACTTTCATGCAGCTTGGTCATGAAATTATTTCTAGGGTCATTCTCAACAGAATTTGTTCGTGAATTCATGGAGCTCAGAAGCGTATCCAGGATTTTTTCTAGGGGGTCCGAACTTTTTCTAGGGGGGGGGTTAAACTTTCGAACTACACCCACATTATACACATTTTGCAGAATAATGCAGCATATTAATAATAAAAACTACATAACCATTAAATTTATGTTAAGCACTGAGAAAAATTGCTGCATGCTACTTAAAAATGACTTACAGTCAAGAAATACACTAATGGGCAGGTACATTTTGGAAATTCGGGGGGGGGGGGTGGACCCCCCTGATTCCCCCTCCTGCTAGATCTGCCTATGGAGCTTGAATGTCTTTGGGTCAATCCATATCAGAATTTTATGCCCCCTGTCATTCAATTTAGTGGAAGCAGGGAAGCAGGGGCATTAAGTGATTGTTCTGTCCATTTATCTGTTAGTTAGTCAATGACTAGGTTAACTTAGGTACATGTAGCAGTTTTAGTTCCATGAGGATCATTTGTTGTAATTGCTATTTCCTAGCTTGACATTAATGGTTGTACTATTGCCCCCCCCCCATGACCTGCATGTGGGTTTGGGCAACTTGTTACTGCTAGTAAACATGTAGTTTAGGCAAGTAAAATATTTAGCTGGTTGTCCAACAAGGCAACTTACTTTGAAATTAATGCTGAGTCCCTATATTTATTGTTAAAACAAACTTATCAGAAAGTTAGATAGTATAATTGTTGCTATTAATAAAGTAAGAGCAGTTATTAAAAACAGGAGCAGTAGTCCAGTGGTAGGACAAGCGATTAGGGATCAAGAGGTCCTGGGTTTGAATACCACTAGGGGAACTGCTAATTTTTATTGAGCAAGAAATTTACCTTCGATTGCTTCACTCCACCCTAGTGTAAATGGGTACCTGCTAGGGTGGTATAATTCTGTTGTGCCAATTTGTCGGCTGCACTTATTAGCGGAGAAAAAAGGCTCCCCAGAGAGATTGATAGATAGATACCAGTAGCCGATGACCAGGGGTAATAGCTTTAAAATCAGTGAACATGGCTAAGCATGAAACTTAGACTATAAAATTCCATTACATTTTTTTTTTAATTAAGGGATTACTTTTTTTATTATGTGCAGAATTTTGATGATTTTTATAAATACTTTCTATCTTTAGATACAAAGCTTGAACAGAATCAAGTTGCTGGATTTCTAACATTGTTAAGGAACATGATACAAACAAAACCTGTTAATCAACAAACATTTGTACAAACAAATGGTGCAGCAGTTATTGGAGCTCTTCTTCAAAAGGTTTGTATTGTCTAAATCATCAAATATCAGGCTTATATAGTATTCTCCAGGCACGTAGGAAGCATTTTCAGATTGGGGGGGGGGCGAATTTGTTGAGATTTATTTTAAGAAAAAGAAAACGTTACCTAATGTTACTGTACTTATGTTTAAGTTTAGTTTTAGGCTGCATTTGAGCATCTTGTTCCATAAAAAGTGTTAGCAATATTGATTTTGAAGAAAAAACACACATGTATCAATCAATTTAGTGTGACAGATTAATTAAGATCCTCAATCAGTATAACTGCTGAAAATATTGGGGAGGCTTAGCCCCCCCCTAGCCCCCCCTGTTCCTATGGGCCTGTTCTCATTAAGTCTGTTGCTATGAACTCTTTCATTCCAAGGACCAAGCTGCCTGGCTAGCTCAGTTGGTAGCACCCAAGCCTACTGATCGAGGGGTCGTGGGTTCGATTCCTGGGCAAGGCATACTTTATGGAGCATGGTAATGAAATTATTTCTATTGCCATTCTCCCTCCTACCAATGATTCTTAATCATGAAGGGCAGTTGTCAGTCACTGACCAAAGTAAGCACCTAGTCGGTGAACTTTCCAGGAACTGAGTAGGTTGACTGACCACCATTATATGGCCTGTAAAATGTGTTGATACGGCATTAAACTCAACAAAAAAATCTGAAGACCATGATATTTATTTCCTTATACAGGCCTCAACTTATCTATGAAAAACACTAGCCTTGTAATTTTAGTCAGCATTTTGAATTAGAATGCTGTGATGTATGCTCACAAAAAAGGTGATATTACAAAAACAGATATTAGATATCAAAATTCCATGCAGCTAAGTGTATAAATTGCTAAGCTAGGAATTGAACACGAGACCGCAGGATTCAAAATCTTGAGCCTTACCACTCAAGGCTTTTTTTCCATATATAACAGGGGCTGTTTACAGGTGCATTCCCCTTCTAAAGTTTCTTTGAAATCATGCAATTTTTCCCCAAATTTGGAGGTTATCTTTGATTTTTCATTCTCCTATCAATGAAATTGTGACAAAATTTCCCCAATTGTTCTATATAAAATAAAGCCTCTTCCACACTTACTGAAAAATGCCCTAACACTGAACATTTACAGTGACTTTGAACTCAAAAAGAAATTTGTCGCTGGTAAATTTGCTGTATATTAGTTAGCCGGATTTTTCAACGAAAAAATTCGGCTAATAGTTTGGCAAAACACGGGGGGCTTCCGGTGTCATTAACAATTGTGTTAAAGTCTTTCTTCACCATATATTTCTGCCATTTATGGTCTTTAAGAAACTTCATACAATGATAATATACTGTATGATAAACAGAATTAGAAAGTAACCGCAACTCTATCTGACTTTATTATGGATTATTTCCCTTTGTAATTTTTGCATTAAAGTTTTTAAATCCGGCTTTAATGTGGTTTCCACATTACATTTCTTGTTTATATAATATTTTACAGGTGAACTCCAAGCTGATAGATGTGAATGTTTTAATGGCTGTACAATTACTAGTAGAAGCCACGGCTGCCTCTAATAAACTGATGTTACATCATATATATCAATGTATAATGTTTGACTTTAGAATATGGAGTCGAAGTGACTTTCCTGTTAGAATAGGTAACACTGTTTTAGTTTATGCCAAATATATTAGTCTAATGGCCCTTGCCCTGCTAGCTCAGTCGGTAGAGCACAAATCTATTAATCAAGGAGTCGTAGGTTAGATATCCAGGAGGGGAATATTTTCGTGGAGCTTGGTAATGAAATAATTTTCTACAGCCATTCTCCCTTCTACCACTGATTGTAAATCATGTAAGGCAGTAGTCAGTCTCTGGCAAAAGTATGCACCTAGTAGTTGGTTGACAGTTAAGTCAAGAGATTAAGACTTTCCAGGAACAGTGAGTAGGTGGACTGACTGCAGTTATATAACCTGTAAATGTGTTGCTATGGCGTTAATCAAAACAAAAGAAAGAAAGAAATCAGTGGCCCTTGCTGATAAAATTTGATCAGACTAACTGTATTATTATGTCTGACCTAGTGCCCTATAAACTTTATTAAATTTTGACCTTTAACAAAATTAAATCTAAATTTGTAGAAACATTGTTCTGATGAATGATTTGCATACTTTTGATATTATTAAATTATCAAAATTAGAGAAACTTTCTTAAGTTTTATACTGTGAAAAGTTTGATTTATAATACCAAAGTTATGCACCAGCAAACTTAATATATGAAACAATTAGATGTTAAAGCACAGCAGAGGAGGGCCTGGTGGCAGTTATTTGCCCACTCCTATTAAAAATGCCATAGAGCTTCAGTCACCTGACTTTCATATATGTTTGAAAAATGCTTACTAAATTAAGTAGCAAGTGTATTAAATGTGACATATTTGTGTATAATTGTGTATTATCATTTAAATTAGACTTGTTCAATGGGTCATTGAAAAACTAGTCTACATCATGCTTAATTTCCATGTAGTATGACTAGCTCTGCACTTACTCACCATGTTGCTTTGGATGGTATTTATCCATTTAATTTTAAAGGTACTCATTCACAGATTTCAACTTAAATATCAACTTTTTCTAAAACTGTCAAAATTGTATGGAAATATTTTTGGAAGCAGGAAAGTAGTAGGGGTGTAACAATATGGTAAAAACCGTATTGCAATATATTGCAATACACGAAACCCGTATTGCAATATATTGCAATATATTGCAGTACATATAATTATTGTTCTTTGCGCATACATACATTGCAAGAACTAATACACGTGCATCGTCATTATTTGATCAACATTGTACGTAGATATTTTTATTTTCAAATGATCTACACGTATTATGCAAATGTTTGAATAAGTTAGAAAAAAAGGTTTTGAATGGACTTTCAAAGATAATTATTTTCTCACTTAACGAAAATATTTCAAGTTTCCGAACACATTTTAAGATTATTCAAACAGTTAAATTTGAGACTCTGATGAAAACAGTCAGTATGGATCATAACTAGAAAAACCGGTTCAGAGAAAAACGAACCGGTTAAAAACCGTCAGAAGTCGTATTGCAATATTAACCGGTATATCGGTTTACCGTTACACCCCTAGAAAGTAGTGGTCTGATAATGACAATTTTAGTGTAAATTGACACACCCCTACAAATGATGGTGTTTCATGTAGTAAATATCTACCCTGTATGTAACGTTGTAGACACTATTAGTGCATTTTTTGTGACTTTTATTGTATATTTCTTGCAACAAATAGGTCAGTTTGTCTCATAATGATAAGAATTAATTTTTAGACACAATTACACACACTGAATGGTATTTTGAAACTATTGAAAAATTTAACCAAATCTGTGAACTAGTACCTTTAAACTGTGTTCATGTTTATCTTTACAGGACATATACAGTACTTATCAACTATTATCAAAGATGATAGAAGACATTTTAGAAAAATGTTTGGTGTGCAATATATACTAGATGTTATACGATCTCATTACAGGTAATAGCAAATAAATATCACATCCTACAGATGGTGATAGATGAGAATGTTCACCTGAGGCAAGAAATGTCAACCAAGCCTTTAGCTTGTTAACTGTGATATTGATTTTATTACAGCTAACATCAGAAATTATTGACAGTTTTATAGGCACAAACCTTTTAATTTTTATCTGTTTTATTAAAATTTTGCTTCTAAGCTTGAAGGCATTTTTACACCATTATGTTTGTTGTTTCTTAAAAACAAGCGTCTGCACAAGGGAGGTTACTCAAATTGAATGTCTTAAAACTTGGGTCTTGGTATTAGCAAACTCTAACGCAGTAGTCTCCCATCGCTTTAAGCAGGCCGATCCAGAGGGTAACATTACGTATTGTCACCCCGTGACATCACATTGGCTATGTAGTAAACAAATCACATGAGGTATTACATAATTGTAAACGCAGTTTTTTGCTGTATTCAATTCTAATGCTTTAACTCAGACTTAACACCCCACCATACTTTTTAAATAGATCTGAAATCAGTTTATGTTCAATAAGTTGATAATAAGACGCAAAATCACAATATCTCGGATCGTTTATAGTATTTAAACGATGAGCAGTCTACACGTTGCACGATTGAAATACACGGTGAATTATACACGTACACAGTATGAATGATACACGCACGATACACGCTCCTTACACACAAATTTCGGAAACAAGCACGATCCGAGATCTGTATAATACTAGTTAGCTTGGTACAGTATCATTCTTTTGTGCCAAATTTGTCTGCAGCATAAGGGGGTGGGGTGGGAGATAGATGGATGAATACCAGTGGCTTGACAATCTATTGGTCAGCTAAAAACTAATCTACATTCTTCTTTATTTACTAAGTGTAAGACTACTTTTACATTTACCCATCTGTATTAAAATGTTACTGAATTAAACTTAGTCTATTACATGCCATAACTTTCATAGGTTGATCTAGCGGGGGGATCATCAGAGGGGTACGGACCCCCCCACCCCCCCTAGAATTTCCAAAATGTACCTGTCCATTAGTGTATTGAAGCATTTTTTAATGGATAGATGCATTGATTAAATGGTAGTTTTCATTATTGATATGTTGCTTTATTCTGCAAAATGTGTGGTTCGAAAGTTTGGACCCCCCCCCTAGAAAAAGTTCTGACACCCCCCCCCCCCTTAGAAAAAAATCCTGGATCTGCCCCTGACTTTAATCATGTATTACTTGTATATTTCAGTACTGAGTGTACACTGTCAGAAGAAGATGCTCGTACTATCAGAGTCTCATTATTAAATCTAGTTAAATATTTTATTGCTAAAGATATCACTATAGAGGAATTAAACATTATATTTAATTTTATGATGGCTTGTAGAGGTGAAAGCATGGTATGTACTTTTTTTCTTATTATATACTATTCGCTGTAATTTTTAATTTACAGTATAGCTTCTGCAGAGCAGCCCTCAACTGAGCAATTCCTTTGCACAACAACAGCTTTTGATATTTCCCTTAGGTGCAATTTTAATTGAATTAGTTGCATAGCAACAACCTCTAAACCTAAACAGCAACTCATATTAGTCCTTCCTAATGAGTGTTACTCAAGAGGGGTTGATATGTACTCATAAATCATGACCCAGGTTTGTGATGTGGAAGGCTAGGCCCAGTAATTGAATCTTCTGTCCTGGAGCTGATTATATCCTTTTTTGAAAATTCATCAACTTTCCTCCATTAATAAAGCGTATGGAGATGTTGTCAGCCTTATGAACGGGTAGGTGAGCAGTGAGCACTGGTTTTAGACAATGGTCCAGAGAGGCAAGGTTTTGTGCATGGCCACTGTAAGATGATCATAAATGATGTTGACACAGGGTTAATCCAAGTAAAAAATAACCAATAAATCATGTGATTGCAGTTACCACATTTTGTGTATAGAATCATTTCCCAGTTTCCCAGATAATTCATCTTTTTCACTTTGGTTTAGTATCCAGCAAAAACACCTTTGACTAAGTGTTATTCTTGTTATAGTTATAGTTTAAAAATCTAAGTGGCTGTTTGCTTGTACACCCCTTTAAAAACTCACACTTTTTGTATTTTTTACTGAAGTGTAACTTTTTATGATTTCAGTAGCACAGTCCCATCAGTGCTAACAGTACTTTGATTCAGAAAAAGTTGACCAATCAAAGCATATTTCAAACTTTAACTGATGGCACCATGTTATACTCCGACAGAATTAACCTGAGCTTGACCTTTATACAAGAATATATATTAAACTCAGTATTTACAGTCTATTTTTGTCCTCGTTTGTAAATCGCACTTTATCGGAAGCTTTCGGCAAAATACACATAATGTTGTTTTCATAGGAATAAATACTTTGAATCTGTGCCGCAATATTGCTGACTTACTTTTTACCCCCAAAACTAATGTGTCCAAAATTAAAAGTACAATAACATGTTAATTGATTTATAGTCACATCGGTTGTTATAAACATGTGTATAATTGCCTACACGCATATGGAAACTCACGATTTAATGTAAGTGAAGTGTGTAATTATTATAATAAGGTTGTTCAAGCTCAGGTTAATTCTGTTGGACTATACATGTATACATATATATGATGTTTCAGATTTGTGAGGTATTAGATATGTTGATATCACTGATGGAAGGTGGACGTAAACAGGATCAATTATTTCTACTGATGTTTGAACCACACATAGGTGAAATGTTATATGGTCTTCTCACACTGAAAGGATTCACTATTATTTATTATGAGAAGATTGTCAAGGTAGGGAATTCTTATTATAGTTTGACAAATTTCAGGGTGTCAAGTAGTTCTTATTTTTAGACAGATTTTTCAGCAAAAAAGTTTGGCTAATAGTTTGGTGAAACACGGGTGGATGGGAATGTGGACGGGCGGGCATCCAGTTTCATTTACAATTGCGTTTTTCTTTTCCATATATTTCTGCCATTTATTGACAGATCTTTATGAAACTTCATACAATGATACCATACCATGTGATGAACAGAATTAGAAAGTAACTGCAACTATAACTGACTTTTTTATGGATTATTTCCCTTTTTAATTTTTGTGTGAAAGTTTTTTAAATCCGGCTTTAATGTGGTTCTCACATTACATTTCTTGTTTAATTTAATCTGATAAAAATCCATGGTCTGGACTGAGATCCAAACCAATAACCTCTTGAGTCATAAGCAGAAATTACTATGGTGCCTTTAAAGCTTGCTTGATGGCATCAGAGTACAAGTGCTGATTTATTTCTCTGCTACACCTATATTTGTTGTTTTGGTTCTTATATTTTGAAAAGTGTGTCTCATTTGTATTTTAATGTGACAATCATTCCTTTTTTCCCAGAAATTCAAATTTGACCTTAGCGATTTGAGATTGATTGCTTTTTAGCCGGCTTATAGTTTGGCCAAACACGAGCGGGCCATTGAGCGGGTGGGTGTCCGGTGTCGTTAACAATTGCGTTAAAGTTTCCAATTTAGCATATATCTTTGCCATTTATTGTAAGATCTTTATGAAACTCCATACAATAATAACATACCATGTGATGAACAGAATAAGACAGTAACCACAACTCTACCTGGCTTAATTATGGACTATTTCCCTTTGTAATTTTTGCATTAAAGATTTTAAATCCGGCTTTAATGTGGTTTCCATATTACATTTCTTGTTATCAATATAGTGCAGTATTTTGTCCAAAGGTCCACTTTCAGAAAAGGCAGGTGTTGTTATGTCAGTTGTTGTGGATATTGGCAGACTTTTTTATCATGATAACTTAAAAATATAGCACAAATATTCCTATAGTTTTACATGGTTTTCTCCCAAAGATCCTATAATGTCAAAATAAAAGACTAGCTGTGAAAGCTTTATTATAAACCTAGGATGAAGCTATGGTTGGGTTAGTCAAAAAGAACCAGGGCTTGTCCCTTTAAATTATTTTAAAAAAGTAGTAAGTATGTATAAAATGTAGCTGGGCATATCATTGGTTTAGAGCAAAACGGTCGTAACTCACTCTTTTCTTGTATTGAGTTACGACCGTTTTGCGCTAAACCATATACAGTGCAATTCACATGTATAAATTATATGTGTTACATATATTTTCCTAATAAGCTCAGTTGGTAGAGCATCATACTATTAACTGGAGTTCACAGGTTCAAGCCCCTCATAGGGTTTATAAGCTTTTCCTTTTCTTAATACAAATTGTCTAACACTATTTTTCAGGTGTTGTATATTTTACTCAAGACAGACAGGGTGTATGAGAAAAATAAATCAAGATTGAGATTAACAGAATGTGGATACTTAGGTTTAATAAGTCTTATACAGGGTATAGAAGTATCTGGTCCAACTATTAAAAGATTTATTGAACAAGTCTCTAATACAGGTATGGTATGGCTTGGTTTATCATGACTGTATAGAAAAGCTACACTGGGGTCCAAAAGTTTCTTCACACTTGTACATTTTCCTTATTTTTTCTTAGACTCTTATGTGTTATTAAAAAATTATTGCAGACGCGTTTTGATTAGTATCTTTATTTTATACTTATTGATTTTTGAATGATGTTAGACTCTTAGGATTTGACTGGCTGAAAGTCTAACATCATTCAAAAATCAATACCTTAAATGGAAATCTCGATAAATGTAAATTGGTCTTTGTCCACTGGATATACTCACTCTTTCTATTTCAGGCTTGTGTGACTTTGCATCATATAACTTATCTTTCTATTTGTTTTTCACTATGTAAATAATGTAAATAACTTGTACATGTTTTCTTGAGGTCCACATGGAAGATTGGATTTATCCAAATGTGTAGCCTCGTTAAATAAAGTCTTTATTATTATTATTATTACATAAAGAGCATAGTTAATGGTTCAAGTGAACCAGTATACATGTATTAGTTGTGAAACTTAAAACTACATGTAAACTTTTTCTAAGTATACTTCATAACATCAAAATTTAATATGTGTAAAGAAACGTTTGGACCCCATCGTAATTTGATTAGCTTGACTATTTTTGTAAAAAGTAGAGCTATCCTACTACTTTTACCTGTTAACAGTTGGTGTGTGACTTGATGATTGGGGAAGTTATGTCAAGAATCGACTGTATAATGATACTAACAGTAGACTTCGAAAACCTTTGCTTTAACTTTAACTTTACCTGATATTAAAATGTATAAATCCCTAACAAGTGGATTATGTCACAAATATTTCAAAACATATTTATCTGTTTTGGTCTCACATTCTTTTGACCACTTCATAAAGTAATGTTGTAAAATTTTGTTTTCTTGATTTGTCTGACTCAAATGATGGTTGCAAAATAATAAAGCATTGGTCTACAGAATGAAATAAAATACGCTTCAAATTTAAAAAGCTTGTTGGAGTACAGGTTTGAATATTAAATTTTGTTTGGCTTTTTGACAATATGCCTATCTATATATGGGGGGTTAGCGCGAAACGGTTGTATTTCATTTTTTCTTATATTGAGTTACAACTGTTTTCCACTAAACCTGCTATATAACTATTTTGTCAAATAAAACATCCTCAGTTATAGATTTGTATATTTTAAGTCTAGATATATATTTTTGTATTTTCAGATTCTTTGTCCAGTTACAATGCTCTACTAGCTATTCTACAGCTGATTATTCGAAGTGGGTTTGATATTAAACTTGAAGCCAGTCGTCAGCTACTTTCAATCCTAGGGTCAAAAACAAATGCTGCCAAAAATTTTGCTAAGCAACTAGGTTGGCAGGAAGTGCTGACTAAATTATTTATTCTCAAGCCTGTTGCCAGGGCAACGGGTACCAGTGATATTAGTAACTGTGATATGAATGTGGAAAATCAAAGTGCTTGTGATACAACTTTTGCAAAGGGAGACAATTGTGATAATTTGTGTTCAAAGGGAGATAATTTGGCTACAGATGGAGACGCAACTCTTCAATTTGGAGGTGATGATGATAATGATAAAATTACCTCCAGAAATGAAGAGGAACCACTTTTAAATACACCAGAAACTTGTGTTCATGAATCTGTAAAAACAGGCAATGATTCAACGATTGAATTTAATGATTCTAAAAATAACAATGCAAATAACTCTATTGGAGATGAAGCAATCGATCGACTAAAGCCTTCATATCCATCCGGCCTTGACCTTAGTCCTTTGTCAAGTTCAAAAAGTGACAATGACCTTTTGTCCTCGTCTCTAAATTCTCCAAGCACACCTATGTACATGAGGTCTAATTTATTTAATGACATGGATACAGAATCAGATTTTCAGGGAATTAGCAGAAGTTCTAGCACTAGTGCCGAGGATCTGAGTACAATAGCACAAAGGGCTGCTGAACAGAAATTGTTACAGAAAGAAATCAGTGTCTCTTCACTTTCAACAATCTCTCACAGTGAAAGTGGGCTGGACTTATCCCAAGAAGAGGCGGAGCCAAGACGAGATTCTATATCGTCATCAACATGGCACCGAGAAAATACTCACAGAATGCTGGATAGTCTCGGACTACGAGGAAGTTTTTTAATGGAGGTTGTGGAAAACTCAGATGAACTTTGTCAGAACCTTCTGGTTGTTGTTTACACCATTATGTGGTCTGGTGTAGAAGGGTCAGACAATACAGCTTGGAAGGTAAAGTTCATATTCAGAACTAAATTTTATGGGGTTATTTCAGCAGATTTATGGGGTTATTTCAGCAGATTTATGGGGTTATTTCAGCAGATTTATGGGCTTATTTCAGCAGATTTATGGGGTTATTTCAGCAGATTTATGGGGTTATTTCAGCTGATTTATGGGGTTATTTCAGCAGATTAATGGGGGTTATTTCAGCAGATTTATGGGGTTATTTCAGCAGATTTATGGGGTTATTTCAACATATTTATGGGGTTATTTCAGCAGAATTATGGGGTTATTTCAGCAGATTTATGGGGTTATTTCAGCAGATGTATGGGGTTAAGCAGGGTTAATTCAGCAAAAAAAGTTGTTTCTTCCAGATGCATGCTTGCAAAATCAAGTCATTTTACATGTTATTGCTGACAGGCATACAACACAAATTAAATCCTTTTAATCTGTGTACATTTTTTCTACTGGAAAAAAGTCATCCACTTGAGTTACAAAGTAGGTATAATGTCACTTTTGATTTTAGAAGTGATATATCTGGTTGATCAACTATGATTATATTTTAATAAGGAATTTATTGAAAAAGTTAAATCGTTCAGGTAATTTAAGATTACCTGATAAAGTATTATTCAATTATATTTTAACTTTTGAATTATCAGATTTAAACATAATCATGTATAAATATTGGTGATATGTTATTACACATTATGAGTCAGTTTAAGATTAATTATAGATAATATGGAAAAATGGCTATAGCTGTAAGTGTGGAACAAAATTGCTTACAACCAATTCTAATCCTTTTCATGCAGCAAATGATTAATCAATTTCAGTTTTATATTTGGCAGTTCTGATGTTGATTGCCAAAAAACACCAATCTAAATCAGGCACCATTCTGTAAGAAATGTACAAAATTAGTCATATTTTTTAAAAAAGAAACTGTCTTCCTTTCAGGAGAGAGGTCAAGTGTTTTCATGGTTAGATCATATCAGTCAGTCTAATGAATTAATATGTCCAGTTGAAGAGTTAAAAAGAAGATTACTAGAGATGATGTTACATGCTTGTATGGCCGATATCAAAGATGGTGGTAGGTTTCTAGCAGGTTTTATTATAATTCTTGGGTTGCCTACAAGACTGTAGTAAGTGCATTGTATAAAAGAGAGAGTTACTACAGTCTTGCGGCAACCCTCTATATGATGACTTATTGTATGCTTTATACAGTCTACAAAATTTGGATATGAAAGTTGTTGCCCTAACAGGTCATATTAGCAGCTTGCACTAAATCTTGTTCATAGAAATTTGGTTGCCCAAAAAAATTTTTGGTTGCCCAAACTAGTAACACCCACTATTTTCTTAGTTTATTCTTGTTTATTTTAACCATTACAGCTATTGATACAGCTATGTTCTTACAAATACATTGATCACTTTAGATTCCACTTTGTGGTCTCCCGGTACTAAGCTAGTAGGATAAAATATCTTGCTCAAGGTAATGAAGGGGTAGGTTTTGGATGGCATTGTATTCAAAGCTGAGCTTACTGTCCAATGACAATCAGTCTAACATGGTAACCACTTGGCCTTGCCCACTTCAAAGCAATTAGCTTTGATAAGATCAGGAAAATGTCATTTTTTTATAATTTGTGCACCAAAATAGAAAATAATTTTGACTGAATAGCTTTTAATTATTGAATGTCTGATAATTTGATTTACAGATCGAGTTAACTTTCTCTAGTCCATCATTAACAACTACAGTATAACCTCTTTTGAACAACACCCTCTGGTAGAGACTAAATTGTTTTGCTTTTTAGAGGTTGTTACTCAGCAGAGGTTAAATTCAATTAAAATTACACTTAAGGGAATCATCAAAAGCTGTTACAGATCTCGGATCGTGCAAGTTTCCGAAATTTGCGTGTATCGTGCGTGTATCGTGCGTGTATCATTCATACCGTGTGCGTGTATAATTCACCATGTATTTCAATCGTGTAACGTGTAGACCGCTCATCGTGTAAATACACGGTAAAAATCGGTCCGAGATATTGTGATTTTGCGTTTTATTACCGTGTATCGTGTGCCCGAGATATTGACAAATCCATACGTATAAATGTATTAAATATTTATGCATTGTCGACTAATCATCATCCGTAAACAAAAAAGAAAAACCGCGATTCATTAAGTTGAGTTTAGAATAAATGTTGACTTTGTTTAAACCGGAAATTACTGTTTAAATGCCGTACGTCGATAAACTGCGGCTCATTCCGGACCAATCTGCGGTCAATTAAATTGCGGCCCAACCGAAATGTTGTATCTAAATTAAAATAATCGTTATAATATTATTATATTTAAAATGTAAACACATGCTTTCATTTATCTTAATCATCAAACATTTTCTTTGTTTGTCAGTGGCTAAAGCGTTTAGTAAACAAACTGTTATAATTGACATCTCACTTGGTCAAGAACTCGTTTATCACGACTCTATATGATTAAAAGAGTCATCATTGTTTTAATTCTTAAAGTAAATTAAATTATTTAGTTTTTACAGTTTATTCGTATTATTCCCTCATATTTGCGTATTTATATGTAAAACTTTTTATTTAAATATCGATTTTGTAGTCGGCATAAAATAGTAAGTTAACACGAGGTGTGTGTACTGTCTTAATACCGCGTCTTCACGCAAGCACTGCATGTAAACGATTATATCTAGTATACATACTACTAAAAAGGCGACCATTATACAATATGACATGCTTATAATTTTTTAATCACGCGTAGACTGTGTTTTGAAAAAATATACTAATTCAAAGTATTTTTCACCATGAATGGCTTGAAAATAAAAACAGAGAAAAAACTTGAAACGTGTATTTCTTTTTCTATCGTGTGGGTTTCGCCGGCTATCGTGTGTGTGGTTTTAAATCTGAATAAAGCCAACTTACAAAGAATGACATAAACAATTTTTGACAGTAATGTTATTCTTTATTCTGCAGTTTGTATTTTGTTATACATCAAGTGCTTACATAATTTGTTTGATAAAAAAATATCAATCGTGTTCTTCTTTGTCTATCGTGTAATGACTGCTCGCCGATCGCGTACCTTTATTTCTACTAAAAATGTCGATATTCAATAAAATAATCTATACTATATGACTTGCTTATATTTTTACAATCAAGTTAAGACTGTGTTTAACTTTTGAAACATATACACATACAATTATGACATCTTTTCTCAATGAATGATTTGAAGAAAACAAAGGAAAAAAAACTTTAAACATGTATTTTTATCAATCGTGTGAGTTGATCGGCTTTTCGTGGTTTTTAATTAGATTAAAACAAACTTACTAAGAATGACATTAAATTATTTTGACAGTAATAATATTCTTTATTATACAGTTAGTATTTTTGTTGTACACCGTGTACTACTTCAATTTTTATACAAAATATTATCAATCGTGTTCTTTTTTGTCTATCGTGTATTGACTGCCCGCCTATCGTGTACCTTAATTTCTACTTAAAATGTCGATATTCAATAAATTCATTGATACAATATTATATTTTACAAATAAGCTTAACAGTATAATGAACCAATGTAACATATTTAATTTTTTATTTCTTTGTCTATCGTGTGATTTCGAAGTTGACAATCGTGTGCGTGAATTTAAATTCGATTTAAGCCAACTTGTAACAGTTTGTTTTTAAGAATTTGAGCAGGTTAACTCGATTTTCAATAAATTTAACAAAACTTATATTGTTTAGTTACATATTTACGACGAAACAGAAGAATATTTTTTGTTTTCAATCTACATTTGAGACGCATTAATCGTTTAACGTGTCGTCGTTGAAACGTTTTTCTCTGGGCGAAAAAAGCCGAGGATTTCGAACAATCGTGTTAAACGTGTATCGAGACTCGGAATCGTGTATTTTACCGCAAATCAAGCTATCTATCGTGTTCGTGTATCGTGTAACGTGCAGTCCGTGTTCGTATAACGTGCGTGTACCGTCCGTACCGTGTGACAACTTGCACGTTCCGATATCTGTATTATGCAGATGCTTTGGTCTTAAATTGAAATCAAATTTTAAACAAATTTCTATCATTTATTTTAGGTCATTCATCTCAACCCTACATGGAGAATGCTATAGAATTGATACGTTTAGTTAGATATTCATTGGTTAAAAATGAATCAAGTATTGTAGGAAATATGTATAGTGAAGTGGTAAGATCATTATCATTTATTGTATCATGGTAAAATAATTCATTTTCTGTATAGGCAGTGAAATCTAGGATATTTTTTTGTCTTTGTTGACATACCATATCCTCATTATTATACTTAAAGTGTGGTTAAAAGTCTGCTTCCGAATACATGTTCAGCCACACAGGAGCAGTGGTCCTGTGGTAGGATTGAGAGGTCACGGGTTGGATCCCCACTAGGGGCACTGCTAATTTCCTTGAGCAAGAAGTTAACCTGCAATTGTTCCACTCCACCCAGATGTGAATGGGTACTGTGAGGGATCACCTGCCTGAGGGTGATTTCAATGATCAGGAGTTAACATACAAGATTGTAAAGTCAGCTGAATGTGTATATGGAAGCAGACTTTAAACTGGACTTTAACTTTTTTTAAAGGCATGAGAGTACAAGTACTGTAGTATACCTTTACTATGTAATTTTCTATTTTGTGACTTTGGTGCATTTGTAGAGTATTTCAAGTTCAAAGGTATTGGATTATGCCTTTTGATGAAAATTCTACATTTAATATAGAATTTTCTCTGTAATGGGTTAGGGTTGTCTGCCACCTGCAGAAAGGTTAACAAATAATGAGGATGGAAAGTGTTGAGGAAAGTTGGTTATGTGGGGGTCAACTAATATATGTATAGCCTATTATTTGTGTTAATAATCATAATGAAATCCAACAATGGGAACAACCTCAGCGATCATCTACAAAGATATACCTCGGAAATCACGTAGTAGGAATACAACCTGGTTATAAGGTCTGGCGATTAACTCGCTGGCAAGTTGTCATATTATTGTTTATAAATGGATGTGTAAAGTCAATATTATTTAACAATTTGCCTGCTGTTCTACTAATTAGCTACAATACAACTTTCAGACGTCTTAATCAAAGCAAATGACCAGAGATTGTCAATATAATACATTGAAACACAACCACCTATCATTTTCATGTACAACACTTAATATACATTGTTACACGCTTTATCAAAACATTTTGTCAGTGCAATGTCTCAAACGTCGTATTTTTGGGTAGTTCAGACATTATTACCACAGGAACCAAATTCCATCAAATTCACGTTTTCTACGGAATCCATGTTGGATCTACTTTCTCACCGAGGTTTATCTGTGTAGAAGGTAGTTCCGAACGGAAATCCAAATAAAAAATGGACATATATTCTACCAAATTGACTGGTTCTCTATTTGTAGTTATTAGAAGATGTTATGGAATTATTAGACAGTCTAGCAGTCTGGGATGTACAGACTGGTGCAGGCTGGCAAGAAATGGTACATCTAGGACTTAGTGTTATATTAGCTTTTGCTGAAAATAATAATCTTGTGGTAGGTTTGATAGTTTCTATTCTTCATGTGCACTCATCTTTATGGTTGACTCCAGATTGTTGTTACTTCTAATTAATTGTGTGAGTTTTGTTTTCAAGACCAGTAAGTTAGCTGTTACTTACAGGGGATAAGAGTCTAATTTCATTTTTTTCCAGAATCATTGCTTAGGTAAACTGTTGTTAATTATTAATCCATTTCAAGTGACAGTAAAATTCAATATAGAAATGTATATATAATGATTCTGTAATCAAGATTATCTTCAGGAAAAATCATATGGTTGCATGATTTTATAATTATTTTATAACAGAAATAGAAGAACTGCAGTGGAATTGCTTTGATTGCGAACTTATAACCATTGCATTAATATGGCATAATTATGTTGTAAACATTCATTCATTAAGAAAATCAAAAGTTAATGGTTGTGTTTATACTAATTTATTTTAACTCAATCATTAAACAATTTCTTATAACGTAGATTTATCACTTTCAAGTCGCTTCCTGATCCCCCAGCACTGAGCTAGTAGGTTAAAGTTTATTGCTCAAGGAAACAATAAGATAAGTTTTGGATGGGATTCGAACCAACATAGAGCTGGCTATCCAATGATTACCAGCCCAATGTCTTAACTGCTCAGCCACGCCTGCTCCTATGTTAATACATCTATATATTGTCAACTAGATTATGCTTGCCTTTGCAACTTGATAAGCAGGTGGCACATCTAACTTGTTGAGTCATTGTTTTACAGTTTTATTTGCTATATATTTACAGTTATGTGCTAGTGCTACAGCTAGACTTCATGGTTTAGTACAAACAAAGTTAATATCAAGTTCAGCTGAGGCAGCTTATCTTATAGGACATCTAAATAAAGTTATAGTTCAAGCAGTCGATGGTAGGTACAAAATGTCTTCTTACAGTATAGATATACCCACCAAAAGTTTAGAGACAAAAGAAATGTACCACAATTCTTGAATATTGATGATTATTATACCCCCGCTTCGAAGAAGAGGGGGGTATACTGTTTTACCCTTGTCCGTGCGTGCGTGCGTGCGTCCGTCCGGCCGTCCGTCCGTTACAAAATTTCCGTCGCAGTTTTCTCAGCAACTATAACATGCAGCAGCCTAATACTTTGCATATTGCTTCATCCCATAGTCCCATGTGGTGTAAAGCGATTTCATGCTCCTTGCTCATCTACTTCCTGTTTGTCGCATATTTTTTTATTTTGGCGGGGGTATCAATAGTGAGCATTAGCTCACAGATTTACTTGTTTTTGTAGAATAGATATTTTTATATATATCCATTGTGGTTTTGTGATAAATGAAAACAAATTTCATGAATGCAACACATTTATAATAATCAGCATATGATATTCTAAAGCCTCTAAAATCATATTTATTGTTATTATTCTCCATAACATAGATTTTATGCTATTTTTTTTGTGTTGTCAGTTATCATTATAGTCATAAACAAAACATGAAGCAAATTTAAAAAAAACATACAGCATTTCAAAATAAACAGTTATCAAATTTTAGATAAAAGCTATTTAGTAAGCTTACAAATGTCTTCATACTTTTGGTGGGTATAGATACTGAATAGCACTTTAATTTCATAGTGTCAAAGTTTATTAATTGATTTTAATTTGCTGAAGTTAAAATTGACACCTTTGATGTTTATCCCATCATTTCAAGTATACTTTGTATTGATACATAAATAGTAGTGGGTTTAGAATTTGTGATATTGTTGTGACCCACGATTGTAGCGAAATTTAAACCTGTGAAAATATGATCATCTTTACAATACTGTGAAGTTCTTCTTTAAGATATATATAGGAAGTCTTAGAAGGAGAGTGGTCTTAATGAGAGCCTTTTTTCTCATATTAGGCATTTGGGACTTAAAGATCATCAAAAATTGCATGATATTGCATTAACCAACCTGAAGGTGGTCTTAATAGCTGAACTTTACCATACTTCTTGTTAAATAACTTGGGGTCTTTCTTCAGATGCTATTTATATTTCAAGATGCAAACTTTCTATTTATTGATGTAAATTCTATTTTTGGTAAATAATGTCATTCTGTTTCTATTTTTAGATATTATTTCTATTAATAGATGTAAATTCTATTTTTAGAGAATGATGTCATTTTGTTTCTATTTTTAGAAAATACAGATAATTACAGTTTTCTGATACCTGTGATGAAAGCATTGATAGATAAATCCTTTCAATTGTTAACTTTAGACATACAGTTACCAAACCTTCCTTCAACTACGATGAGTCCTACGTTTTTTGATGATTTTAAAAATTACTGTAAAACTGAAGAATGGACCACATTTATAGATAATTATGTAAGATTTATTGTTCAGTTAAATGTTTCTTTTATGTAATCTGTATACAGCTGGGGTGCTTTTCACAAAAATTCTTACGAAAAAAATCTTTGTTAGTCAAAGGCAAGAAATATTAATGATACGCTCATTTTTTGGCTTATCAATTCTAATATATAATACAAATTGTGTAGAATTGTGTATACCTTTTGAATGTCATATCATAGTTATGCTGATTATCCTTCTGACTTTGAAGTGCTAATTATTTGAAACTGACTTACGAAGATTTATTTTGTAAGAATTTTTTTAAAAGCACCCCTGGAGTGTAGCTAAATCCATGTAGTCATTTATCACTTTTAATTGCACTGTTCATTCTTTACATATGAAGCCAGACTCATGAGCATATCGCTATGTAGAGCTTTATACCCTTGTACTCTTTATATGCTAAAAGGGAATGAGAATGTGATAATCATATTGAGGGTACCAGTGAGTGAAGGGATACTTGGTGATAGGCTTACATGTAAGCAACATGCCCATATGTACATGTGTACAAATTAAGTGTAAAAACAACATGGCAGTACAATTTTCAGTAGTCAATAGTCAAGAATTAACTGTGAAACTTGCAATGGTGTAGCTGGCATTTACTGTCATATGTTTAGAGATTGAGAGATCCCCGGGTAAAAACCCCATCAGGGGCACTGCTTGAGAAAGAAATGTTCCTACAATTGTTCCACTCCACACAGATGTAAATGCTTATTGTGAGGGATCACCTGCCTGAAGAAGATTTCAATGATCAGGAGTTATCGTACAAAATTGTAAAGTGGACTGATTATGTATATAAAAGCAGACTTTAAACCACACATTAACTTTTAACTTTAAAAAGTACCCACTATACAGTAGTTCTTCCTACTATTACAGGTGGAACCTCAGAAACAACATTTTACAGAGAGTGTATTTGTAGAGATTACAGCTAATATAGCTAACTATTGGTCAGAGTGTGAACAATGTATGATGGTTAATATGCATACCAGGAATAGAGAGAAAGGGGAAAGTAAACTGAAATTTGAGGTAAGAGGTAATCGGATTTAAACCATATCTAAAATTCTCCGTACTCATTTATTTTACATCTGAAAAGCTCGCAGTATGGATATGGATCATGTTCTGCTTACCTTTGCTATTACAGTGCAACCTCTCTTGAACAACACACACTGGGAGGGACTAAAGTGTTCTGCTGTTCATAGGTTGTTGCTCTACAGAGATTAAATTCAATTGCAATTACATCTAAAGGAAATATCAAAATCTGTTGTTGTGCAGAGGAATTGCTCTGCAGAGGTTATACTGTATAACATTTATGATGAAATGATTGTGCACACAGACTTGTCTAAAACTTTCATGTAAAGGATGTGACATGTTTTGTAATAAATTGTCTATTACAGCCCCTGAATAACTAATGTTATAAATGGTATCTTCATTATTTGGTGGTTCCTATGCTTACTGCAAAAAACATCATACTAAAATGGCCACCACTTTTAAGACCTACACAGTAAATGAAATTATTAATAAAAAACTGTTAAAAATTATGTAAGAGTATTATTCATGCTGAAAATTTCTAGTAAGTACCGGTGAAAAGGCTGCTTTAAGGCATGATAGTTTGTGAAAGTGTGTGGGGTATATTGAATTTAATATTAAAGATCAATGGACATGTAACTTGTTGACCAAGATTACAGGTCGTATTCTAGGTCATGCGTGTTTTTGTACTTAAAAAATGGGCTTGTCCTCTAAATAGGTGAATAATCTAATACATGAACAGCATTTTATTGATTTAAACACAACACTTTGATATTATACATTTTTTTTCAGTCGTGAACATGCACATTATAAACTTTATAAAATAAGTGTAAACTAACTAAACTATAAATTTGTAAAAATAAATCGTCCCTAAATATTAGTGTGTAATGAAACCAGCAATATTTATATTCGCAATGTTTACGTGGAAGACCTGTTTATGACAATGTTTATTGTTTATTTTTGTAGAATTTAATCTTAGAAGTATTCAGTAAGAAGATAATGAATGAGGAGAAGAGATATCATAATATAACTACACAGTTACGTAATCAACATTCTGCTACTTTGAGACAATGGAGAGCTGCTAAAAGATTTTATACTGGAGAACGTGGTGCTTGGGCTGAAAGGTGGGTGGGGTTATTTATAAAATGATTTACAGTTATCTATATTTTATTGTAGTTAAATCGTTGGCTTGAGCTTTGATGCGCTGAAGTTAAATAATGAGGGATTTATCACGATTTGTTTCATGAGAGCCTTTAAATGAGTGCCTATGTTTATTTCGGACAAAATGTAAAAACTGCATGTCATTTCAAATCTAACATTAAATTATGTAAATATTTAGTCTTTAAGTCTTATAAACAAATGGGTAAATTATAACGGCCATGTATAATGTGAATGTTTGATAATAAATAAAAATGATGTCACATTAAATTAGGAGTGAAAACACACATGCCTGTGTTAGTATTTGAAGGAGCAGTAATCCAGTGGTAGGACGCACGCTTAGGGATCGAGTGGTCCTGGGTTTGAATCCCACTAGGGGAACTGCTAATTTCCTTGAGCAAAAAATTTACCTGCCATTGCTTCACTCCACCCAGATGTAAATAGGTACCTGTTAGGAACATACACTGTATGCTGTGGCTGCAATCTGCGCTGTATGTAAACAGTTGGTGTGTGACTCGATGAAGTTGATGTCAAGAGTCGACTGAATAATGATACCAGTAGTAGACTTAAAAAAACCTTGCTTTAACAGTGAATTTTTTTTAAAGTAAAATGTTACTGTAAAATGTAAAGACATTCTGTTTCAGTTATCTTTATAGAAATAGAAAATCGGTGAAAAAAATGTGCTTGTTTACCATATTAGTTATATAAATAGAGCTGTCATCGATTCCAACGATATCGCTGTATCGTCGATATTTAATTTCCGATCAATAATCGATGTGCATTTTGAAATATTGATAATGAAGCCTATATAGATTATTTAAAAAGTCACTATTAAGGGTCAAATTTGTGAGACAAACCTTCTATGGTAAGTGGAAACAGGTGTGGTGTCATAATATGAACTGATAGGTCTAAAACATTAACAGCACCACCATTTAGGAAATAGGTCTAGCCCACAGAAGGTATAACATTTCTTGACAATTATAGCCCATTTTTTCCCAACTGTCAAAATTTTAATTATTTCATGGTGAATGATTACACACTATCTCTATATCACGAGTGTTAGACATAGAGCACGAAGTCACCGTGAAATTATTAATGTTTTAACAGTTGAGAAAAAAACTAACTATATTCATCTATTATGAATTTATGACACCATAAATGGTCTGTATAGTACTGCATTGAAGGTATCAATATATATTAGTGTATCGTCAATATTTATTTCTCAATATATTGATATCCAAGGTACGCTTCTAGCCCAATCAATGACAGCTCTATATGTATATTTTTCAGAGATTTTCAGAGATTATATTGGAAGTTATCAAATCAAGAAAATTTCTCACGTATGAAAGTTAAACTTGTACAGAATTACAATTTTGATCCTCATAAAGAAGCTAGTCTACTTAGAGATAATATGGGTATGTAGGAAATGTCAATGTGGTGTTGTTTTGGGGGGGGAGGGGGTACATGCAATGGAGTGACGGGTTTTGAATAGAACAGGTTTTGAAAACCAATTTTACGTTGTACTACATATTTGTTGGTAATGCAAGAAGGTTGTGCAAAGAAGGTTTCGACTCCCAGGAATGTGATAGGATTGTAGTGAATTGTAAATTTCATATTTTTCAACATGGCTCACACTTAAATACTTGTAACTACTAAAGTGCTGATGTCAACTCTTTTTTAAGTAATATGAAAATCAAAGGGGGAAATGAACTCCAGAATTCACAAAGGATTTGTTATCACTGCAGCAACCATACACTGGGGTCCAAACGTTTCTTGACACACATTAAATTTTGATGTTCTGGAATATACTTAGGTATACTTTAAACGTCCTTATTAGTTTCACAACAAACTAATATACTGTTTATCGGGAATGGTCTATTATGTTCTTTCATATATCATAAATATACAATGAAAATATATAACAAAATGAGTCTGCAATAATTTTTGCAGTAACAAAATAAAAGAAAATGTGAAAAATAAATGTTATAAGAAACTTTTGGACCCCAATGTAGTTTAATTTTAATTCTATGTTTTACTAACTTGTAGGAGTTGAAGATACCGCATTCACAGATGAATTAAATAAAATAGTGGTTGCTAAGGAAGCTTTGGTATCTAAGGAGAATATAGGGGATGATGGGATAGGTGATGAAGACTGGAATGTTGTTAGTACACTAAGGTCAGTGATTTATTTATGTCTGGATATGGATTTGAAGTCCTTGACTTGCTTAAATTTGTACTTATATTTCCTCCAAGCCGGAGAGCATATATGTTTTATAATACAAAATACAAAACAAAATTACAGTGGGAATCATTATAGATATATGAATTGCAGGATATAAATTACAACAAATGTACTAAAACATATATCACTAAGACGATGAAAAAAAGATAACATAGAGATGCACATCATATCAGTATATATATGCACTAAACTTGTTTACTGATAATATGCTTATGCACTGACAGGCATCACCTTAACATAAATATGTATGTGGATGGTTTAATGCAACTTACTTTTTTATTTTCAAAAATTTCTTTGTTTTGCATTTTTTAAATGGTTTTATGATGTACTTAAAAAACATAGAGGTTTGACTGACAAGATTTTGAATTTTAGGGGCCATTTGGCATTCTGCTCTATCTAAAGAAAAAGAGATTATGTTTTAATGCTACATAGTCCCCTGTTAGGCCTCTTATAATGTTGTTTTGTTCTTACATGTTCTATTTTATGTTATTTTCCTAGTTCTAATTCTGAAGAGTATCAAGATAAAGAAAAGTTAGTTTTATCAGAAGAATGTGACCTGGTGACCTTGGTAGAGGTCATTAAAGGTCGTCTAGAGGTCACTACAACACATGTTTATTTCTTTGATTGTAGTTCTACTACAGAAGAAGGTATGATTGACTTGTTATATTTAAGCAATTATAAAAGTGAAGAGTAAACTGTTCAACAACATAGGGCAATAACTCCAAAATTATGCAGCAGTGCAGCATAGTATCAAAAATCTTATGTAAATTAACAATTCATTATAGAAGGATTTACGACTAAAATCTGTCGTAAGACACTTGATAATACTGGTCCCAGAGCTTTATTATTCTTATGCTCAGCACTTCTACATTATGATGTCTATCCATCTGTAAAGTTTGAAGTCAGAAGAATAAATAGTATTAGACTTATGCTGTGGACTAGCTAACAGGAGATGCCACTGCCAATGTTGAAAGTAACCCCTTTATGTCACCCTTTCAAGTGACACAACTATGACTAAATAGACTTATAGATTCTATCTAACACTTTTCACAGAATGCTAACGTTAATTATTGGATAACATATTTGATGCAAAATATTTTTAGCTCGACTTTACAAAGTAAATGGAGAGCTCTCCTACTAGCCCTAGTGCCGGCGTCCGCATGCATATTTCTGATTAAAGCAGTAAAATAGTTTTTAGTATAACTTTTTTATTTCTTAAGGTATCAACTTCAAACTTTAATATATGTTCCTTATTGTCAACCACATCTCATGTGACAAGGTTCATAACTCCAAATACTTTTTTTTTCAGAAATATCTCCCCTTGAATATAGAATTTTCTTTAAAAAAAATGTTTGTTTTTACAGCAACTGTTTTATTTCTTTAGGTATTGACTTCATACTTTAAATATATGTTCCTTATCATCAACCTCATCCTCGGTGACAAATACTTACTTGGTCGAGCATGCTGTCTCCTCTGACAGCTCTTGTTTAATAAGGTGCTGAAAAGTATTATGATAATACTATTATATATGAGTGGTTTACTTGAAAAATTCTTAATTCTTAAAGATTTTTGACCTTAAAAAGATATTTCAAACAAAGAAATGTACATTTTCTACCTTCCAGGTGGAGAGGATTTCAAATGGGGTTTACCACAATTACGTGAGATACATTTTAGACGTTATAATCTACGTAGATCAGCCCTAGAATTGTTCCTTATTGATCAAACTAACTATTTCCTGAATTTTCAAAAGAAAGTAAGTATATAGAGATGTTTTATTTTAGATAATACTTAATTTTAAAATGGATAGAGTTGTTTCCCCTTTTTCCATAAATCTTTAATTTTGAATATAATTTTTGTTGGTATATTTTGTTAATAAATATATACATTTGTATTTAGGGTATCTTTATCATTAAGACTTTGATGACACTTGCAAGTAGGCTTAAGTTTTCAAAATTACAAGCTTCTTAACTATTGTTTGATTACCCTTTCATAGATATCCCTCCATTTTGCCTTATTTAGAAGAATCATTATTGTCTAATTTAAGGTAGGCATTTTTATTTGGTTTGATGTCTATAACTATGTATCAGAACTGAAGGGCAATTTTCAATGGAACTTACTAGTAGACTTATGTTGCAAAATTGCAAGCTTTTTTACTATTCTCTGATAACCCTTTTACAGAATGCTCTCCATTTCATCTAAAACAGGGAAATCATTACAGTCTTTGGTTTGGCCTCCTGTGATAAAGAATCAAAGTTGGTTTGCAATTTATTCTAATTCCAGTGATTTAACTATTTGTTCTTAGCCTTGGCCACGAAAGTGTGTGAAGCAAAGTAAAAAGTATATGTGTCCATTCAGATTACTTATTTAGTTAGTGTATTTTCAGGTTAGGAATAAAGTATACAGTAGAATATTAGGTCTCAGACCACCAAATCTTATTTATTATGGCTCAAGATCTCCAGCTGAACTTTTGAAGGCATCAGGCCTTACACAGGTACAAGATTTAACATTTAGTTAAGGCATATATACAAACCCATTTGCTGATTGGTCCAGAGGTTGGATGTGTGCTTAGGGATCCAAAGGTCACGGAATCGAACTCGACTAGGGTAACTGCTAATTTCCTTGAGCAAGAAATGTACCTACAGTTGTTCACTCCATCAAGGTGTAAATGGGTACTGTGAGAGTTGACCTGCCTGAAGTTGATTTCAATGATCAAGGGTTATCATTGTGAAGTCAGTTGAACATGCATATGGAAGTAGACTTTAAACCTCACCATAACTGAACTGAGTGTATGCTTGATTTGGCATATGTCAGGTCTGATCTTGGCACAGTAGTTTTTATTTTGTTTTCACCAAACTTGTTTGCTAGGTTTAATATTCAAGTATTTCTAATTAGACACTAGAGTTTATGACTGCGAAATTTGTAAATTATACAATCTTTTAGTAAATTAACATGCATATTTTCACAATCTTTTTTGAAATTTGCTTAGATAATGCTTCTAAAATGCATGTGCATTTTCACACTTTGTTATAATTGCTTATGTAAATTTTTTGTCTTTTATTTCAGAAATGGGTACAACGTGAGATTAGTAATTTTGAATATTTAATGCAGCTGAATACAATTGCTGGAAGAACATATAATGATCTTAGTCAATATCCTGTGGTAAGAATATTTGTTAAGTTATACAGGGGCGTAGCTTGCCCAAAATATATGTGTAGGCACAGGTAACCGAGGGGGTCCGAGAGTCTGGTGACGTCACATGTATGACGCCATCAATCAGTTTCAGTAACTGCTGCTTGACTTACCTCCCTTTACTAGTAATTTAGACATCGTATCGTGACCATTTCTTATGGTTAACCTTATGCTGAATCTAGATTGAGTTATTGTTTTTTATTGAGCACTATTTTTAAAAGTGATGGTACAATCCATACTGCTCATACCCCTCAGCCTATGATTTTTATTGCATTTTTGGCATTTTTAGCTTCTTTTTTTATTTTCAAAAAATGTGTAGGCACATGCCTTGAGTGCCTACAGGAAGCTAAGCCAATGTTATAGTATCTTTGCTTTATTGCCTTCTAAGAATTCGTCAAGCTGTTATGCTAGCTTTGTCAGCAGCACACAAGTCTTCTGACCGAGGGATTGTGGGATCAATTCCTTGATGGGGCATGCTTAAGTGGTTTCACTATGTTATGCATTTTGGAACATTCTGAAAAGATTACTACAGATAGCTGCATACTTGTCCCTATGAGCTATCCATACCAGTCTACAAAATTAGGATATAAAAGTGATTGCCTGATCAGGTCATTTGAGCAGCTAGCACTTAATTTTGTTTGTTGAAAATTGGTTTCCCAAAAGAAATTTTTGGTTGCTTGACTAAGATGGTTTGGCCACGTAGAACGTAGCACAAGCTGGATCTCCCTAGTCAGAAATTTGAACGTCACTGCACACCGGGGCCAAGGCAGACCAAAGCTAACCTGGGAAGACCTGGTTAAGCGTGACCGGCTTGAGCTGAAAATGGATGGAATCAGCCCTGAAGATCGCCAACAATGGACACACAGGCCTCACCCTTACCAAGGAATAATCAACGGCCTGTTTAAAATAAACCGGATAATGATGATGATGAACTAGAAATTGGTTGTCCTGGGCATTCGGACACCTACTAATTATATAGACTGCCTATCCATGCTATTATTGATCATATCTACCCAGTAGCATCATCAGTTGGATGTTTGACCTATGCTTAACATTATTTTATTTTTATTTATAGTTTCCATGGATACTAAGTGATTATCTATCAGATGAGTTAAATCTAGATGATCCTAAAGTATTTAGAGATTTATCTAAACCTGTTGGAGCTTTAAATCCACAAAATGAAGATGAAGTCAGAGAGAAGTAAGTTATTATTTTGTATTACTGACCCAATAACCACCTTGACTCACTAGCCCTTAGTCTAGAACTAGTGAAAAATTAATTTTGGCAAATGAAAATTTACATATTTCATGTAGTCGCAGTCTTTGGCTGTCTTAGCCCACAAGCCTAAAACCTGGTACTTGTGACAAATTATTTGGGCTAGTGAAAATAAGTTATTTCATATTAATCAGGCTAGTTGATAATTTGGTGAGGTAATATAAAATGTCTTAATAGTGAAACAGTGTTAAGATGGACACCTTTTTCTTCAAAAATTAAGTGTTTAGGACTCAGAAATTATTTAAAATCACATGATTTTGCAATAACCAAGTTCGTCTTTATAGTGGAACCTAACTGATTAGATGAAAGAAAAAGCATGAATTTTTGTGTCAAAAAATAGAAAAATCAGTTTGCATATAGACTTTTAGCAGAGGATAAAAAGTGAATTAATGAAACATTTGACCCATGTGCAGGAGAGTTTGGATAATTCTAATGTAACTTACAGTCAGGTGAAAGAACCTTGAACTAAAGATTGTCAAAATTGTATGACTTAGCAATAACCATGATGGTTTTTATAGTAAAAACTTAACTGTAGTGAAAACTTTACTGTAATATTATTCTATTTATAGATATGATCATTTTGAAGATCCTTCAGGAGTTATTGAGAAATTTCATTATGGTACACATTATTCTAATGCTGCTACAGTGATGCATTATTTACTTAGAATGGAACCATTTACAACATTACATATAGCATTACAGAGTGGCAGGTAATTCTCAATTATTATTATTATTTTATACTGCATTTGTATAGCATTTTTATTGACATGTGTATGTTCTTTTTATAGATTTATGTTATATTTAATGCAAATTTTTATTTATCTGCAAATCTTCTGTATAAAAAAAAGGGTGACCAATTTAACAATTCATGTATTTTCTATTGATAGGGTTGAGTTATTATCTATCTTTATTCAATCACTGTTTATATTCAATATAGTCTCTGTTAATACCTTTTCTATTTATAGATGCATATTCTATATATAGATTTGATGTATGTTCTATTTATAGATTCATATTCTATAGATAGATTTGATGTTAGATCTATTTATAGATTCATATTCTATATATAGATTTGTTGTATGTTCTATTTATAGATTCATATTCTATATATAGATTTGATGTTAGTTCTATTTATAGATTTATATTCTATGTATAGATTTGATGTTAGTTCTATTTATAGATTTATGTTCTATTTATAGATTTGATGTTAGTTCTATTTATAGATTTATGATATCTAAGATGTATGTTCTATTTATAGATTTGATGTAGCAGACAGACAGTTTCATTCTATACCAGGTACATGGAAGTCTATGTATAGTAATACAAATGATGTCAAAGAATTAATACCAGAGTTCTTTTATCTACCAGAATTTCTTATCAATTCTAATGGTAAGTTTTTTGTTAGTATATAAATATCACATCTTACAGGGGGTGATAGAATGGAATGTTCCCCCGAGACAAGTCAAGGGTGAACATTACTTTCTATCAACCTCTGTAGGATGTAATATTTATTTTATTACACAGAACAACAAAATCAGAAATTGCTATCTATTTGATATGCACAAACTGTTAAATTTTATTTGTTTTATTTGCTTTTGAACTTGAATACACATTTTTACACCTTTTATGTTAGACGTTTGGTTAAAAGCAATCGTCTGGTCGAGGGAGGTAATTCAAATTGAATGACTAAAACTTGGGTCCTGGTTTTTAGCAAACTCCCATGCAGTGGTCTCCCATGGCTTTAAGCGGGCCGATAGGTGATTTCAAGAGGGTGACATCACCGATTGTCACCTTGTGTCGTCACATTAGGCTATGTAGTAAACAATTCACTTGAGGTATAATTATATAAATTAAAGAGTGGCAGCTATGCTCAGTTGTTTGTAAATTTAGCCATAAGGCTTGCTTTTCCTATGAAAGGATTACCTACAATTTAGCGATTTGTATCCCTAGCAAGTGATAGATAGCAAGTTTTTTTCTTGCTTGCTTATAACATCTCTGTTATTCAAAATGGCTGCCCCCACCCAATGCCTCCATGGTGCACAGTTTTCTTTTTACTTACTGGACTTGAGTTTTAAAGGGCATAAAGAAATTCATTGTCTGTCTTGTTTCAGGTTTTGACTTAGGAAAGTTACAGATATCTAAAGAACCAGTAAATGATGTTGTTTTACCAAAGTGGGCAGAGTCACCTGAAGATTTCATATATAAACATCGGAAAGCTCTGGTAAGCTCCTCTTTAATGACTTTTTGCTTTTCTCTTGCTTTGAGCAGAAAGTCTAACTTTACCTACTTCTAAATAACAACTAATTGAGATTCTGATTTATCACCAAGCATGTAATATGGTTATTTTTTTCTTCAAGCTTTGAGTCTTTTTAAAACTCATTGGGAAGAATGTTATGAATTGGCGTCATATTCTGATTCTTATTTTTCTTTTTATTCTTTTTTTTAATTGGGTTTAAAGTCATATTCAACACATATTTATGTCATATATACAATGGCCAGCTCTTCCTACTATAGGTTTCCTGGACACTACCATGAGGCCGACAACTCATGTATAGGGTATGACATACCGCGTCCGCCATCTTCGGATTTGAAGTCAGACATGCTAACCACTGTGCCATTGCCGCGGCTATATTCTGATAAAAAACAGTCTCTAATTTAGAAACATTTTTATGTAGTCAAGTAGCACTATAAAGACTACCTTGGTTATTCCAAAATCATGCTGTTTTTGACTATTTTTAAGTCCCAAATACTTTATTTGAGAAAGGCAAATGTCCTTACATAAAGCCTCTCCTACAATTAAGACCATGGATTTTGAAAAGAATAATGTCTCTTTTATAAAGACCACTGGTATATATAAAGACCATTGCAAAAGAATTAAGTCTGTATATAAAGACCTTTCTGCTATTTAAAACATTGGTTTTTAAAAAGATAATGTCTCTATATAAAAGACCATTCCACTATTAAGAACATTGATTTTGAAATGAATTATAAAGGTCCTATATAAAGACATTTCTGCTATTAAGACCATAGATTTTGGTGGTTCAAATAGTAGAACTATATGACTATGTTACAGGAATCTGAACATGTGTCGTCTAATCTACATAACTGGATAGATTTAATATTTGGATATAAACAGAAAGGACCAGCAGCAGTTGAAGCTTTGAATGTATTCTACTACTGTACTTACGAAGGTATGTAGGAATTTATAAAATGCCCCATAATCCCTCCAAATTTATGCAGTACCCCATATGTCTTATACATTATAAAAAAAAGATTCTTGGTAACTAAATTTCTAGTGATTTCCTATGTAAGAGTTTGCTACAATGTAAAAAATTGAATCCCTAGCTGGTGATAGGTAGCAATTTTATTTCCTGCTAGCCTAAAACATTTAGAACATCTCTGCCTTACAAAATGGCTGCATCCATGGTGTACAGGTTTCTTTTTCAAGGACACTGACTGGTTTCTTTATTTTAAGGCTTTAATTTAGTCATTGTAATTTAAGCTTATAAGCATGGTGATTATTGATTGGAATACTTTTTAATTTTTATCAATTTTGAACTTTTGTTTGTAAAAGTCACTGTTTTAGATTTGCTTGCTTGAAGCAAACTGTTTTTAATTACTAAAATACTGAAAAACAAAAATTGCTTCAAAATTGGTCGGAAGGGATTTTCTTACGAAACAGGCTTCATATTTGATCCTCGTTGTAGCATATACATAATACAAATTACATGTACCTGTATAATGACATAAAATCTTGACCATATCTGATCCTTATTGTAATACATATACACTGTAATCTGTACAGGTGCTGTTGATCTGGATGCTGTAAAGAATGAAACTGAAAGAAAAGCTCTTGAAGGAATGATAAATAACTTTGGACAAACACCTTGCCAATTACTGAAGGTATGTTTTTTATACTTAAAGTTTTAAGTACATAGAAAACACTGTATCCATTTTATTATGAAAAATTGATCTATTGGGGATCTATATCTGGATTTTATAAATGGAATGTTTTGGCATGATTAAAAATATTTGAAAATTTAGATCTAAGAACCCAGAATCAATTTAAATGTCTTTAACACCAATTTTATTTTTTTAATTGAATTGAAATTTTATTCATCTCAATAGAACTGGATACATATATCAATTTCCCTTTGTAATTTTTGCATTAAAGATTTTAAATCTGTCTGTAATGTGGTTTCCACATTACATTTTTTGGTTTTCTGTTTATTTCAGGATGCCCATCCAAAACGTCTAACATTTGATGAGATGGTATCAAAGTCTTTAAAGACAGATAAACGTTTGAGTATTTTCTCGTTTCTGGATCAACTTAAAGTTTACTTTGTTGAAGTAAGTCCTCCATGTTAAATAATGTATCAGTCAATGAGTAGTTGTGTAAATTCAGTATTTTGCCATGAGGCTTTTATTGACTATAAAAAAAATTCATACAAATAGTTGTTACTTATAAAGGCCATCAAATATTGTAAAAAGTGATTTTAGTGCTTTACAAACACTGTTTGCTGGTTATTCATGAATAAACTTAATGTGTTCGTTTTAAGCCTTAATCTAAAATATGTGTCCTTATCAGTGTTTTTTAAGCCTCCAGGTAAATGGTTTCATCATTTTGGAGCAACAACAGTTAAAATGTATTCCCAATCTTTGTTTGCTCCCTCCTACATTGTACCTTTAATTATTCTAAATCATGCAGGGCAGTATGGAAGTATTCACCTAGTAACAGGTTAACAGCTAAATTAGCCTTACAAGGAACAATAAGTTGTCTGATCACTGTGATATAACCTATACAATGTTTTGCTACTGCCTTAATTCCAACAAAAAGTAAATAATTAGTGTAGTGCCTAAAGTTTGAACTCTATCTGACCTTTATGCAAGAATATTCACTACATTGATTACTAATGTAGTAATAGTGCTCAATACTGATATTGGAGACTACCTTTTGAATATAATGTCCAATATTGGAGCATACACATTTTGAATATAATGTCCGATATTGGAGACTACCTTTTGAATATAATGTCCAATATTGGAGCATACACATTTTGAATATAATGTCCAATATTGGAGTATACACATTTTGAATATAATGTCCAATATTGGAGCATACACATTTTGAATATAATGTCCGATATTGGAGCATACACATTTTGAATATAATGTCCAATATTGGAGTATACACATTTTGAATATAATGTCCGATATTGGAGCATACACATTTTGAATATAATGTCCAATATTGGAGCATACACATTTTGAATATAATGTCCGATATTGGAGCATACCGTTTTGAATATAATGTCCGATATTGGAGCATACACATTTTGAATATAATGTCCGATATTGGAGCATACACATTTTGAATATAATGTCCGATATTGGAGCATACACATTTTGAATATAATGTCCGATATTGGAGCATACACATTTTGAATATAGTGTCCGATATTGGAGTATACACATTTTGAATATAGTGTCTGATATTGGAGCATACACATTTTGAATATAATGTCCGATATTGGAGCATACACATTTTAAATATAATGTCCGATATTGGAGTATACACATTTTGAATATAGTGTCCGATATTGGAGTATACACATTTTGAATATAGTGTCCGATATTGGAGCATACACATTTTGAATATAAAGTCCAATATTGAAGTAATACATTATGAATATAATGTCCAATATTGGAGTATACACATTTTAAATATAATCTATTTGCCAGTATTTTATAAATTCTATAAATTTGGTACTGATTTTAGTCGTGATATGTGTAGATAATTATTGGGTGCAAATGTTAATGGTCAGATAGGGGTCAAATTTTAGGCACTATATATAGAGTGTATTTAATTATGTTTGTATACATATAGGTATCCTCGGAAACAGATCCTTTAGTATATATAGCTGTACCACGAAGCCAACCTAGATCTATTATACAGCATGGAATGTTGGATACCATGGTAACATATTATTTTTAATTTTTAGACTTTCGGCGATTTCGCCGAAAGGCTTAAGTTATACCACAAGTCGAAAACTATGGACAATTCAAATGCCTGACCAATTTAACCTGCGGAGTGATACATGTGTCTCTGATATACTATGCAGTCAATTTTTAAGCCATAAAATTAGTTCTGTCATCAGACAGGTGTTTTGTACTTCAAAATTTTGTATGGGAAAAAGAGGAAAATAAAATCTTTGTATTTTGAGTGTATTGTATTTGCCGTAATACAGGGCCAGTAATACAGGGTAGAATTAATATTTTGCCCTCATTTTTGCACTGCTCTATTTGTACTTGAATCTACTGTTTAAGGAGTAATATTTAGTATGGATTTGTTAAGTTTCAGTGTGCACAAAAGTCTTTCTGTATTTCAATACTTTGATTAATTTTTTCTTGCCTTCATTGTCTGGCTATTGGGTTTGAAGTATAGTCGTGAGTTTGAGTTTATCTTCCCATAAAAATCATTGATGTGAGACTGTAACCATTGAAGTAAGACGGTAAGTTTTGGCCTGCAGAGGATGAGATGTTAGAACTGGTGTATCTTAGGTAAAGAGAATGTATTATAATAACCTAATAAATATGATATTTAGCTTTAGAGTTGGGTCACAAAATCTTGCAACATTTGCAAAAGGCCCTCCTGTGACCAAAATTAAGAATTTCTTGGACGGCTTATTTCAAATTGTGTGATGTTGACAATGTAAACAAGTTGCTAAACATAACAATTTTGTCATAAATATTATAATGAGAAAAGATCACCTGAACGTGACCCTCTTAAGAAAACGGCCAGATCTAAATTAGCGAGTAGGCCAGGGGAAATTTTATATTGGGTTTTTAATTAGATTGGTAAAAAACTTACAAAATGTGATATGGAAAGACATGCAAACAGATGTATTATAAAAAATGTTATACACCTGTATGCATGTCTTTCCATATTATTTTTAATATGATAAACAAAATGTTTATTAACAAGAAAAATGTTTATATTGTACAATGTAATATACAATGTATTTTTATTGCAGGTTACAGTATCATCAGATGGTATTGTAGGAACTCATGGTTGGTTACCTTATGATAAATCTATTACAAATTATTTTACATTTGATAAAGATCCTTCTGTATCCAATATCAAGTAAGTTTGGACTCAATAAAGTTTAATCTCTTTTTTTAAGTATTGGCTCCCTTAAATGATCTCTGTTAAGATATGCATGATCTCTTTGAATGCATGATCAGTTTGATCACTATTAAATGAATATGATCTCTCTAATAAAAGTTTGATCTCAATAAAATGAATGCAATCACTCTTAAATGAGTGTGATTGCTTTGAAATAAATGTGACCTTTTTGAAATAAATGTGGTCTCTCTAAATTGAGTTTGAATTTTCTTGAATGAGTGTGATCACTTTAAAATGAGTACAATCTCTTTAAAATAAGTGTGGGCTCTCTAAAATGAGTTTGAATGAGTGTGATCACTTAAAAATGAGTATGATCTCTTTAAAATAAGTGTGATCTCTCTGAAATAAGTGTGAATTCTCTAAAATAAGTGTGATCTCTATAAAATGATTTTGTATTCTCTTGAATGAGTACCATCTCTTTAAAATGAGTACAATCTCTTTAAAATAAGTATGATCTCTTTGAAATAAGTGTGATCCCTCTAGAATAAGTGTGGCCTCTCTAGAATAAGTGTGACCTCTCTAGAATAAATGTTATCTCTTTAGAATAAGTGTGATCTCTCTAGAATGAGTGTGACCTCTAAAATGAGTGTGATCTCAAGATAAGTCACACAAGATAACAAACTCCCCGCAGTGGTTATCTCCCTTTATCAAATCAATAACCACTGCCACCACAAGTAAATTCGTCCCTCAGAGAGCCGAAAAACTTTTTTCATCTTTTCTTTTACATTTTAATATTTTTAATAAATATAGTCTTCTTTTAGTAAAATATGATGTTCAAAGTACATAAAGGGAAAAAATAAATAGTATGAATAAATAACTTGAAAAAAAAACAAGATTAATTTTACCCTGACAACGGTTACCTAAAGTGCGTAAAATTGAATGAATAACAAAATGTTACGCAAAATAAATATTAAATGGATAACTGTACTTATTCTAGTCATTTAATATATAAATGTTATATTTTTCAGTGTCATACACATATAATTTTATCCTACTTACTTAAGATTTATAACCAAAAGCATCATATAAGTAGCGTGAGTTGGACCAAGGACCCTATTGGGTGGACAACGCAGCTCATTCCCGATCTTGCTCACTTTCAGGTGTAATTCATCCATGAATTCAACAATTTTGGTTCATAATGATATATTGATATATTTCTATTTAACTTGTCTTATTTCTTTGGCAGAACGTGTAAATCAACCACATTTTTATCATTCAATGTTATTTTTCGCTACATTACGCCTAACGCTTTTTAGGCTAACCGTTATTGCTCGTTTAAATTTAAACATTAGTCACATGGTACTACATGCGTCACGTGATTCATGTGAAGGCAGTGGTTAAAGTAGCAACGCGTGACGTAACCGCTGTGAGGAGTTTGACAAGATAAGTGTGATCTCTAAGATAAGTTTGACCTTTCTAGAATGAGTGTGACCTCTAAAATAAGTGTGATCTCTCTAGATTAAGTGTGATCAGCTTGAAATAAGAAAGTCTTACTGAATTATAATTTGATTATTTTGTACATGGCATATTTTGTTGTGTTTTTTTTTCAAACAAATCAAGTTATTGTATACTTTCTATTTCACAGAACAAGAAAGAAGTTCAGTAGTCCATTTGCTCCAGGTGTAAGCACAAGTTCTAAACTATTTGTTGTCACTCATGATGCCAAGTTATTGATTAGTGCTGGACATTGGGATAATAGTTTACAAGTATTTCATATTGGAAAAGGAAAGAAAGTGAATCATATTTGTAGACATATAGGTATGTGGTTTAGTGCTTTAGAATTACACAATGATATCTCTATTATATTGCTTTAACTTAAAGTCTTGAAGTTGTGAAAAAGAAGAATTTCTATGAAATGGAAGATGATACCTGTAGCCTGTGCTTTATCATGAAAACCAGGCTGTTAACAAATTGCAGCCGTGGTGTAGTGGTTAGCATGTCTGCCTTCAAATCTGGCAATCTCGAGTTTGAGCCTAGTCGCAGTAGGTCATACCCTATACATGAGTTGTCAGCCTCGTGGTAGGGCAAGTTAGTACTGGTGATAGAAAAAGTGTTCAGGAAACCAATAGTAGAAAAAAAGTTAACAAATTGTTCCCAACTAGTAAAACTAAACAAAGAGTGTACATTATCTAATAGCGAGTTATCTGTTTGGGTGACAAATACACCCAAGACCTGTTTGAGGCTTGTTACATACACTGTTCAGGCAGGTAGAAAGCATTTTCAGATTTAATTTGTTGAGATTTATTTTAAGAAAAAGAAAACATTTCCTAATGTTACAGTACTAATGTTTAACTTCAATTTTACACTGCATTTGAGCATCTTTTTTCCATAAAAAGTGTTTGCAAAATTGATTTTGCCCAAAAAGCATACATGTATCAATCAATTTAGTGTGACAGATTAAATAAAGATCCTCAATCACTATAACTGCTGAAAATATTGGGGGGGGGGGCTAAGTCCCCACCTAGCCCCCCCCCCCTGTTCCTACGGGCCTGCTGTTAATTAAGGAATAAAATATGCTTTTATTGAAAATGCTTGACAAAAGCCATTTACATAACTGAATTTGGTGTGTAACAGGAGCAGGAAGGTAATGCTAACATTATTTGTTTGTTTACCTTTTCTAATATCTGCTGAAGATAATGTTTCTTTTTTCTAAAACTTTCAGATGTAGTAACTTGTCTTGCATTAGATTATTGTGGAAGTCATTTAATAACTGGTTCCCGGGACACAACTTGTATTATATGGCAGGTTCAACATCAAGTAAGTAATTGGGTACCAGTAGAACTCAGTATTATATAGAAAATATTTAGGATTAGTTTTGTTGAAAGTTAACAGCTTTTTAGAGGATATAGATACTTGCTCAAATTTTCTGTAAAGACATTTATATAACTTTTTACCTTCATTGGATATGTTTGGATGTGTAATTCAATGTAAACTAAATTGTCATACAATGATGCATAAATTTGTTTCTGCTAGGGATGTCATCGATAGAAAATTTTGTACATGTATCAATGTATCTAAGGCAAGTATCGGTGATGTATCAATAGGTCGAGTCAGATCAGGAGTGTAATAGAAGCTGCTAGAACTCTTATATATATAAATATTTATACTATATAATGCCCTCATGATGTTATGCATGATGTTAAAAGTTGTTTCAGACTTAAAAAAAACTAACACATCTCGAGGGTTTCCCGCAAGACTGTAGTAAGTGCATTGTGTTAAAGTGCGAGTTACTACAGTATTTTGGGCACCCCTCGAACTGTGTCTGTGACAGCTGGTACCTTCTATTCAGATGAAAAAAAAGATGAATACATCACAGGCATATGAAATTAAACACCAACTTCATTTAGTTTATGGCTTGATAAAATGCTAGATTGTATTGATATTCCAAATTGGAAATTGATATTGGGTCATCTGTCAAGAATTTGTGATACATTGATATCTTAATTATGAAATTATTATTGGATTAAGAATGGGTATATATTAAAATTTGTCTTACTATATATTTTGTTAAAGAATAAATTTAAGCTGTGTTTCATATTTCATATGTCTTTAAAACAGAGTGGAGTATGTGTCAATGTATCACCTAAACCATTACAAACATTATATGGACACGACAATGAAGTGACTGCTGTTAACATATCATCAGAATTAGATATGGCTGTGTCGGCCAGTAAGGTAAGAATATTTAAAGATAGACTTGTGATGTTCAAATTGAAAAAAAAAGGTTTTAAACCCTTAAGTATCTCTTTGCCTATAGTAGACAAATATTTCAATTTTCATATTTTGAATATTAATATGACATCTCAAGATTCAAATCTTGTTTATGTATTTTGACGTTACCCCATTACAAAGTAGACAAATATTTCAAATTTCATATTTTGAAAAAGTCATTAGGCAGAAATATGAATAAAGTGTGTGATAAACTGAGTTGTACTTGACATTACTTTATATATATATTTATAGGATGGTACAGTTATGCTACATACAGTACGTAAAGGTCATTATATGATGACCTTGAGACCACCACATACACCAGGTTATACATTAAACATACCAATGTTAGCTGTTGATGAGTTAGGACAAATTATTATATATTGTTATGAAGTCTTACCTATAGATCCAAAGGTATAGTATATATGATTTTTAGCTCGACTTTACGAAGTAATGTAGAGCTCTCCTACTCGCCCCGGCGTCGGCGTCCGCGTCCACATTTCTGATTAAAGTTTTTGTGCAGTAAAATACTTTCTTCTATATCTTTGTTATTTCTTAAGATATTAACTTCAAACTTTAAATATATGTTCCTTACTAACAACCACATCTCATGTGACAAGGTCCATAACTCCAAACACATTTTTTTAAGAATTATCTCCCCTTGAACTGATTGAAGTTTTTGTGCACAGATTAAAGTTTTTGTGCAGTAAAATACTTTCTTCTGTATCTTTGTTATTTCTTAAGATATTAACTTCAAACTTTAAATATATGTTCCTTTCTATCAACCACATCTCGTGTGACATGGTCCATAACTCTGAATGCATTTTTTTCAGAATTATCTCCCCTTGAACTTAGAGTTTTCTTTAAAAAATGTTTGTTTTTACTGCAACTGTTTTATTTTTTTAGGTATTGATTTCAAACTTTAAATATATGTTCCTTATTATCAAACACATCTCATGTGATAAGGTTCATAACTCCGTATACATTATTTTCAGAATTATCTCCCCTTGAACTTATAGTTTTCTTTAATAAATATTTGTTTTTACTGCAACTGTTTTATTTCTTTAGGTATTGACTTTAAATATATGTTCCTTATTATCAACTACATCTCATGTGACAAGGTTCATAACTCCAAATATATTTTTTCAGAATTATCTCCCCTTGAAATTAGTTTTCTTTAAAAAATGTTTGTTTTACTGCAACTGTTTTATTTCTTCAGGTATTGACTTCAAACTTTATATATATGTTCCTTATTATCAACCACATCTCATGTGACAAGATTCATAACTCCTTATATATTTTTTCAGAGTTATCCCCCTTGAACTTAGTTTTCTATTTTTTTATTTTTTTTTCTTTGAATTTGTTAAGGTTATATTTTCAAATTTTAAAATATGTATGTTCCTTATCATCAACCACATCTCCTGTGACAAACACTTACTAAGTCGAGCATGCTGTCTCCTCTGACAGCTCTTGTATTATAAAGTTTCACTATTAGGTCCTCAAAAATCTATGGTCTGAATTTTGAAATGGTCCTAATAAAGGGACTTTTTTTTTTAATTAAGCAGGGGCATTCGGAACAACCTCGGCAATCATCTACGAAGATATACCTCGGAAATCAGACGTAGTAGGAATACAACCAGGTTATTAGGTTCAACAACTGTCATTTTCATGTCAACAGTTGATAATGACATTGTTACATGCTTTATAACATCATTTTATCAGTACAATGTCTCACACGTCATACTTCTGTGTAGTTCACTCTATATAACCACAGAAACCAAAATTCCTAGATCTACTTTTTCACCTTATGATATCCCGGGTTTATCTGCGTAGAAGATCGCCGAGGAAGTTCCGAATGCAGTAGGGGCTTAAAAATCATGTAACTCTTGCATAGAACTTTATACATAATGCTATCAATTAAATGCTAAAATATGGAAAAAAAGACGGCAAGTATGCTGAAACACTGAGAAAATTAAATTACTAAATAAATTTAGGCATGATGTTGATATTTTTAATCAACAGTAAAAAAGTGACATTGTTGACATTCCATCATTGAACTATTCAATTAGGGACTTTAGTCAGTTATCTTTCCCTGATAAAATCTAAAGCAATCCAAATGGTAAGTAGGTGCTATGAGTTGGAATCCTCAGATTTTATCATTGAATTCCTATGTAAGGACAACAAAATATTTCATCTAATATCTTTCTTGTTAATGAAGACATTTACTGAAGTGATGAAATTTTTGTAGTTCAGTACCCTATAAATATTTAGCTTGAATTTCAAACAAATTAAATGATTTACGAAAAAGTTATTTATGATTAATTCTTGTAAATTGACATGGGTAAAATCCGAGTAATCCAACTAATTGGACCTACCTATTTGAAGAGTATACAGGGGAAAATAACTGACTAATTATTTGATAATGAATGTTTTGTATGTTTTTCTATATTACAGGTGATTACTTCCCTTCATTTATACTCTATAAATGGAAAACGTATTTGTTCACAAGGTGTAACAAGTCATTTAGGTCATATGATTGTCAAGGGAGATCACTTGATTACTGGTGATGCTGCTGGAAACATTATCATCTATGAAATATTTGGGTTAGTTTGTTTTATTGGTTTAATGCCATAGCACAACTTTGTATTGGCCATAGCTTGCCGGTCAGTCAACCTACTCACTGTTTTTGAAAAGGCTTAATCTATTGATTCAGCTGATAACCAGTTAATAGGTGCATACTTCAGTTAGTGATTGACAACTGCCATACATGATTAAAAATCAGTGGTAGGAGGGAGAATGACTGTAGAAATTGTTTCATGACCAAAGTCTACAAAAGTATTCACTGTCTGGGAATCGAACCTCCCTCCCGATCATTGCGAGACTTGTAATGTTCTTAGACATATTTACGTAAGGTCAGATTGCACCTAAATGAGTTTCGTAACCTTTTATTGATGTTAAAAATTAGCCATGATTTGTGTAGTGTTCATGCAAAACTTATAGTTTTGGTAATGAAATTCAAATAAGCTTAGCCTGTTTTTGTACAATGTATATCACTTGAAAGCAGGGGCTTGAACCCAGGTCTGGTTTCTAATTTTTCCATTCATTAATGATTATGTCTTATTTATTTTTGTCCACAGGTTGAAACAAGTCAGCAGTCTACCATTGTATGTACCTGTACATAGTTTATGTGTAACAAATGGCAACAGTCATCTTCTTGCTGGACTTAGAGATGGCAAACTTATCATTATTGGTATAAAATCTGTAGCTGAAGTCAGATAACTCAGAATATGAAGAATTGAACTACTCTTCTGATGGAGATGCTTTTCTTCAGAATCAGCTACTCTTCATTGTGGAGATAAACTTCTTCAGAATTCTGCTAATCTTCAATGTGGAGATACATTTCTTCAGAATTCTGCTACTCTTCAATGTGGAGATAAACTTTTTTCAGAATTCTGTTACTCTTTAATCAGGAGATAAAATCAGTTCTAGATAGGCTACTTTTCTTCTAGAAGTTATCTTCTGCCTCAGAAATTTCATGGTTGTGCTAGAAATTATTTTTTGTTAGATGTTTTCACTCATTGACTTAAGAATAAAAAGCTATGAGAGTTTGTGAAATCACTATATTATCAAAGTCAATATTGTAAATAATGCCTGCCACAAGCATGCGTGGTTTTTGAGTGCTTTTGAACCAGTCAGTAGATTCTGCTACCTCAATTCAACTTTCCGTGCCTCTCCTTTGATGGAGGTTTTGTAATTACTTATCATATTTATAATCCTCCACTGCTAGAGATATTAGTTGCTACTCTTCAAATAGAGTTAAAGATGAGTTCTCTTTAATAGGAGTTGAGAAAGGAAGCTCTCTGAAAGAAGTTAAAAATACTCTTAAAAAATAATTATAAATTAATTTACGTGTATGTACTCTTTAAAAGGAGATTAGAAAATTTTGCTCTCTAAAAGGAGTTAAAAATGCTCTCTTTAGAGAATTGGAAAAGAGTACTGTCTAAAAGAAGTTAAAGATGAATTAGGTTGATGTGTGAGAATAAATTTGATAAATATTATTTTCGTTTATAAAATTAGAAGGAAACTCTTCAAAAGAATAAAAAAATATTTAAGTTTGAAAAAATTTACATGTTATCTAGTATAAGTAGGTTTAAACTGTTAAAGATTCTATTATTATATATACCTTGTAAATATTCTTTGTTCATATCCTATGTGTTCATGTGTACACTGTGAAATGTGATAAATTCTACAAAATTATTTCGCGGGCTCAGCCCCAAAACGGTCGTAACTGCATCTTTTTTTAAATTGACCATTTTGCGCTAAGCCGGCAATTTGTACATTTATTTTCGTTTATGTCCATGTATAGTTGCAATGTAGTTTAACTTGTAGGAAGTCAGAATGGCAGTCTAAAAGTATTGTGGATGTTGTCATCTTTGAGTTTCACTTCTTGCATGAATTGCTTGGATGTAAGAGTCCTTTTTCTGTCTTGTTCATAAAATGTCACTTGGTTAAGCACTGTGATCGCCTGTATATGAATAATGATCCATTAATAGTATATTTAAAAGTTTTTTTGAGGCATTTTTTTATTTATTTTTGATATGTTTGTACATGTATTGTTGTTTAAAAATCAATGTTTAGGGCATTGTATTTAACTATTTGAGCTATCAGTCTGTTACGTTTCTATGGCTATTTTCTCCCATAGGCGGATCTGGGGGGGGGGGGGTTAAAAAAAGTTTGGAACCCACCTTCCCCCCCCAAAAAAAAACCCTGGATCTGCCCCTGTCTCATGCAAGTCTACTGATCAAGGAGTCGAGGGTTCGATTCCCGGGTGGTGAATAGGTTTGTTAGTGATTTCCAAGTTCTAAAATTTGTTTTAGTGTTCAGTTCACATATTTAAGGAGAAACTTAGAAAAAATGATAATTCAGAGGGTTTTTAACCCTTATCATGCTATACGCGACCACAGGTCGCGATGATCTTATCGTTTCCCACTGCTGAGCGCGACCTAGAGTCGCGATGCATATGTTTCTAAGTTGCACCCTCTTATTTTCCTCTTATTATGCTTAAAATAGATCGACATCTGTACAAAATTTATTTTATCGTAGGCCGATATCTTGTTGATGACGATATTGATACTGATTAAATTATTGTCCAATAGAAGTTTAATCTAGCTTCAGGCGCGAAAAACAAACTTCATTTCTCGCTGAGTTTTCATAATACCAACAATGGCGGCTTACGCAAGAAAACGATTTCGTTAGACAATGTTTCAGAAGAATTATTTGAAGATAGTGATTTTAGTGGTGACAGCGATTGTGATATTAATTTCACGGATGGTACTATCAAACAAGATGTGCAGCGATTTTTTGAAAATGATGTAGTTATACGTGAAATTTCTTTGAAGGATTATAGGCTTCAACCTGAAGCGGATGAGGACTAAAAATGTCTGTTGGAGTTCACTTGTATTATAATTATTGTCCTAATTTTTTTTAATTGTTATGTTATGTTTTCACTGACATCAAGTTTTATAATCATTTATAATAAGTATTGCGTGTGAAGATGCGTGTATGTGTGTTGTATATAGTGTTTATCATAGTTTATAATTCAATTCTTTGGAGTGTAAATAATATTGGAATACTGTGATCATTCAATACATACAGAAATAATGCCGAGCATCGGTCAACGAATATGTTAGTTTGTTATTCTAGTTACCCAATTAATATTACTAATTTGCATGGTGTTATAATACTAATCATTCCCCATTTAAATCAAAGAAATAAAGCGCATGCCATGTTTTTTACCGCATGAATATCGAAATCTTTGAAAAATTGTCATTTATGTTTTTCTTTCCTGTCTTATGGAAGACTTTAAACAGATGGTTTGATGACGAAAATCAAGAAAAAGTGTATATTCAATTTCTGTATTCTATGTACTTTTCAAAAAGTATGGGTTATGGTATGATAAATTTGCTAAAGACCCAATTTAAACCAGATAAACACAACACCTCTCATCACGGCATCCGCTGATCAATATCAGCTAAATTAATTCAGCAGTGGGAAGGCTTATCAGTAGTAAGATATATAGCATGATAAGGGTTAAAACTTTGTTTTTTCTAGTAATTTTGTGGGAAAGGCGGAGTCATGTAATTATGTACATAAAATACATTGTTTGCTTGTAAATTAATGATATTATAGTAGTGTAAACATTTTGTTGCTTGTTTTTATAGATTTTGTATAAGACAATTTAGATTATTGTTGTTTATTTCTGCTGTGTGATATAACTGTGATGCTCATTTATTATAATGTTGTTGTTTTTTTATGGTGCATTTATTTATTGTTGTTGCTGTAATCAAGAGTAATTTATATAGGGTATGTTGCTTATGCTTGTTCATTTTGACTTTAAACAAGGAATATACCGTATGTATAGCTTATTAACATTGACCTGGGACTTTGAAAATATTTTTAATTTGTCACATAGACTTTAAACAAGGAATATATTTATGGCTTGTTAACTTTGACTTTAAACAAGGAATATATTTATAACTTGTTAACGTTGACTTTAAACAAGGAATATATTTATAACTTGTTAACGTTGACTTTAAACAAGGAATATATTTATAACTTGTTAACTTTGACTTTAAACAAGGAATATATTTATAGCTTGTTAACGTTGACTTTAAACATGGAATATATTTATAGCTTGTTAACGTTGACTTTAAACAAGGAATATATTTATAACTTGTTAACTTTGACTTTAAACAAGGAATATATTTATAGCTTGTTCACATAGACCAGGAATACATTTATAGCTTATTAACATTGACCTGAGACTATGAAAACATTTATGATTTGTTCACATATGGCTAGCTAGCACTTTGTCCCCTGGTACCCTCGGTTGGATATCACATACTTATTACTTTTGGTGTAAGAATGGTACCAGAGGACAAAGTGCTAGGTAGGTATATACTTAGGAAACTGGACATAGGTTGCTTTTTACACGGCTACCAGAGTTATGTCCCTTTTATTGCTTGTCAAGATTAAATTGTGATTAATGCCTTAAAGTTTGAAATTGCTTATAGATATTGTGTTTGCATTAATTTCATTAGAAAAAAATCACAAAATAATTATGCATTGTGTTTAGTTATTGATATGGCTTCACAAATATTGGCTTTGTTTAGTATATTGATTTTGTAATGTACATGTCTATGAATTAGGGCTGCAATGATTTGATAAGATACATTGAAAATTGATTGCGAGGGCACTGATTCAATTTTCAATTTGGAACCCACCATTTTCAATCCGATACTGGTCTTTTAACTTGTCTATAAAAATTTAAGGATTTAAGACTTACCGTTACAAATTAGTTCAGTTACAGATTATAAATTAGTGATAATAAATCAGTAAAAAATTCATTTGCTATATTGATCTTGTTCTGTCATAAATGTTACTAATTTAAGTAATAATTTTATTTTATCAATATAAGTTAGTTTTAAGCTCAAATTAATGTAGTTACATGTATGTGCATTAGGAGTAAATTTTACTTTTAATTAATGTATCTTATCAAGAAAAAAATGGATTTTCATTGAATTGAGTTTTTTAGTGAATTGTTTTGCAGCCCTAATATGAAATAAAGGTTATAGACTTTGTTGTGTATACGTGCACTACTGCTGAAGTCATGGTTTTTGTAAATTTTGTTGCTGATATTGTCTGGTTCCCTCAGTTGTTGTCAGCCTGGTACCCCTCACTGGTGTTACAATACATAATAAACTACTTAGATATTTACAAATTGAATGATAGTTGTCATAGCCTGTTAAAACTACTTACACAGTCTTACTTTATTGCATTGACAAAATAGTTGGGTGATTTAACCTTTCTGTGTTGATGGACCGTAAAACCCAAAGACAAAATAGTCTGTGTTTAAAAGAGTCCATTGTACTTGTACTAACAGTTGACTCAGACAAGCTATTCCAAACTGGTACATTTGTATTAACCCAGGGGAAAATTACTAGAAATTTTAATAATTTTGTATGTATACATATCGCATGTACTCCACAGGGCATAAGACCCACTGTACAACTCCTTGATGGATTAGATGGCTAATCTAACTTATGTTTGTTGCTTGAATCTTGTGATATGCCAAAATTTTGCCACAATGTTTGTCATTGATCATGTATTGGTAACAGGGCTCGAATTTAAGCTTAATTGTGAGTAACTTGTATTTTAACTCTCAAACTTTTGCCATTCTCTCTAAATAATGTTTGATATTCTTTGTCTATTCCAGAATAACGCCCTTGTTCTATCTACTAGTTAAATACAGTACTGTGTTGTTTTGCATAGATGAATAGTAATTATGTATGCTATCAAAGGCAACATTCTACATTTCTAAGATCACATGACTATATACCCTGGTGATAGTATTTTTATATAATATGAAATATTACTACAGTTCTTGAATTTTGACGATTCTTTTTGTAGAAACAAGATTTTTAATATATTTAAGTATGTTTTGTTATAAAAGGAAAACAAATTTCCTGAATTCAACACTTTATAAGATTCAGCACCTGACATCATAAAGCCTCCAAAACCCTGATTATTGTAATAATTTTCCAGAACAAAGTTTTTATGCTATTTTTGTTGTCTCTGTTATAATAATAATGATCACCAAAAATAATGCAAAACTGCAAAGCATTTCAAAATAAACAGTTATCAAATGTTAGCTAAAAGCTATTCAACAGGCCTACAATCTGGAAATGTCTCCAAACTTTTGGTGGGTACTGTATGTTGGACAAATTTATTAACCTGCTCCTATGAATATATTGTACATATATATGAATGGTTTGAACAAACTTTGTTAGATTATTGGTTTAATGTATGGGAAATGCTGAATATACACTGGGGTCCAAAAGTTTCTTTACACATGTAATTTGTTTCATATTTTCTTTTCTTTTTTTTGATTGCTAATATTAATCCAGACCCAATTTGTTACATATTTTTATTGTTTATTTATAATAAAAAATATATGGACCATTATTGACGGTTCATTATAAACTGTATATTAGTTGTGAAACTAATAATGACATGTAAAGTATACCTTTGTATATTCCAAAACATCAACATTTAACAATGTGTAAAGAAACGTTTGAACCCCAGTGTATCTACTTGATGTTATTTTATGAAATAGTGTGTATATTTTGAGGGCTGAACACAACACTTATGTAACTCCATTTAAAAAAAAGGGAGCTAGAATAGGGTTTCGGTGAACCTTCTAATTATTAAGAATAAGATGCATGGACAATTTATTCATTGAGACAGGTTGATTAGATCAAACAATACTAAGGCTTGAAATGTTTGTGAAATTGAATACAGACAGACCTTTTAGGAAAACCTTTAAAAATTTGTTTTGCCAAAATACCTAAAAAATATTATTTTCCTGAAAACCTTTAACATTAAGAAAAGTATGTATTTTCATCTTGAGAACAATTTTACTTCAAAATTGGACAGCCAGCCATCATGGAATATTTTTTCTCCATGTCAAATTCATTGTTATCACTTAATTATACTAAAAGTTCCTGTAAAAGTGTTAAGAAACTGTGTTCATGATAATGTCTTGAGTATTTCCAAGTGCTGCTGTATTCACCAGAGCAAATTAATTGAACATGAAGTCTGAAAATTACGACTTTTGTCCTTCATAAAACCATTGTCAAATCAAATTTTTGGATTAAAAGACCCCCAATTGCTCTTTATTGTTTGCCTTTATTTCTCTCTAAAAGACATTTATTTTTAGAAATTCAACTTTTATGAAAACATTTTATTTTCTATGAAAGCCTGCTACAGTAGTAGGAGGCCTGTGAAAAGTTGGTATTATGTATATTAATTAGGGACTTTAGTCAGTTATCTTTTCCTGATAAAATCAGGTCCTTACAGTTGGAATCCTTGGATTTTATCATTTAATTTCTCTGTAAGGATAACAAAATATTTCATCTTATATCTATCCTGTTAATGAAGATATTTACAGAAGTGATGCAATTTAGATAGTTCTTTACCCTAAAAATACTAAGCTTGAATTTTCTAACAAATTAAATGATTTACAAAAAAGTTATTTAAGATTAACCTTGGCAAATTGACATTGAAAAGTAAGGGTTAAATCCAAGTAATCCAACTTTTTGGACCTACCTATTTCCAAAGTATACTAGGGGAAATAACTGACTAAAGTCCCTTATTCTCTCTGATTTTATGTGCAATATTTTCATGTATAATAATTTTATAATAAATTCATTGGTTAGTGTGTTCTAAACTATATTATATGTTTATTAATTTATAATCAAGTACATCTATTCTATAAAATATTAGTACTTAAGAAATAACATACAGTTGTCTATATTTTGTTGAAGAATAATACATAGGAGTAAGTTTTGATGTGCTAATACTTAGTAAGTAGTGTTTCAGTATGAATTATATAAGCACATCAAAACAGGAGCCTATGTGTTAGTCTGTGACAAAATATAAAAAAAACGTTATGTTATTTCCATTTTAATGTAGAAAATAAATAATTTGACTGTTAAGATTTATAAAAAAAGGCATTAACTTAACAATTATATATATTAACAATTATAGCGCCGTGGCCATGGCGTAGTGGTTAGCATGTCTTACTTCGATATCTGGAGATTGACGTTTCGAGCCCGGTCATGGTAGGTCATACCCTATACATGAGTTGTCGGCCTCGTGGTAGGGTAAGTTATTACTGGTCATAGAAAAGTGTCCAGGAAATTTATAGTAGGAAGAGCTGGCCGTCGTGTATATAATCTTGAATGTGTTGAATACGACTTTAAACATTTTAAAGAATAAAAAACAATTTATAACATTATAGATAACTCTCTGCAAAATGAAACTTAAATTTGAGATACAAATTAAGCTGAATATTTATTTAATTTGAGCCCTTATTCACTATATTTGTTTGAATTGTCGGACAAGAAATAATAACTACATCTGTTATTCTAGTCTTATTTTCTGATATTAAATACAGTGTTTATTAACAACAACACATTAAGGCCTTTATGTAACTCTTAATTTTGTGTAATTATCTATAATATAGGTAAATGCCAGATTGAACAATACATATTCAACAATTTAATCATTATAGAGAATATATATTGTATGTGTAACACTATAGAAATCACACAAGTGTCAAAACAATAAAATTATTTCTAACCAGTTTGTTTGTGTTTTTGTTTCTTGTTTATTTGAACCTTGGTTCTGATATTTACATTGTATTATCATAAGGGCTGCAATGATTAGATTTTATGCATTGGAAATTGATTGCAAGGGCACTGATTCTAGGCCAGTTTCTTAAACATATGGTTAGCTAAGGCTTTTTCCTCTTGTACCCTTCTTACACCAAAAGTTCTTAACATGAGATATCAAATTAAAGGTACCAGGTGACCAAGTGCTAGCTAGCAATTTGCTTAGGAAACTGGGCAGCATATTATTAAAAACTTAAGATAATTTAACTATACAATATTGAAGTATGTACGTCTAAAGTTGGTCGTAAGACCTTTGATAATACAGGCCTCTGGTCATCTATTTTGATTCGGAACCTGGGATTTCTGATTCAATGCAAGCATTTTAATGTGTCTGTAAAAGTTATTTGGATAAAAGTCAAAACATAGTCTCTTTCAAGACTTTCAGTTACAATGATAAACTGGTCATGAATGAATCAGTACGAAAGTTCATTTGCTTCATTAACTTTGGTCTAAAATAAATGTTGAAAATTTCAGTAACAATTATATTTTATCAAGATTATTTAGTATTATGCTCAAATAAATGTATTGATGTATGTTTTGTATAAACTATACTATTCAAAGAATCAAATTGGACGAAAAAAATCGTATCATATCGGATTGATTTTACACTGAATTGTTGCAGCTCTAATTATCGAGATTTACTGCACATGGAGAAGCTGGTGGCTTCATGTGGAAGGTAAAACTACATGAAATTGTGGTAAGGTAAACTATACAGGAAAGCTGTAGATCTATGTCTCTGAGGAACACTGGTTAGGTGAGTTAGCCTCCAGCTGTTACCTAATAAAATGTGTATGGTGAACAGTTTAAGATCTAGTTAAAATAAATACTTCCCATAAAGGTTGCATTCTACCATTGGATCAAGAAAGTAGATTCCAAGATCCCTTGGTCCAGTGAAAGGGTAACCTAAGATTGGGTTTTGCCCTCGGAGTATACTTCAGCATATATCATAATTATTCAACCAAACATATAAAAATTAATGTTTGGAGTTCGTTTTCTATACAAAAAGGCGTTCTCAACATCATTAAATTTGAACTAGGACCCTATTGGGTCTCATTCTCGTACCCAGAGGTTATCAATAATCTCGAGCCACTGGGGATGAGAATAATTTGGTCCTTACGTCGATTTAGTTATCTGTATGACCCACTTATGGCAATAAAATTTAAAATAATTTGGAAGGAACGTTGCATTGGTGTAATAAGAATTATATTGGATTCTTCAGTTAGAAATCCATTTCCGTACCCATGGTTATAAAGTTAAATCTAGAATATTGATATGGCCCAGGGGCGGATCCAGGATTTTTTTCTAGGGGGTGGGTCCGAACCTCGAACCACAACCACATTATACACATTTTGCAAAAAAAATCAACATATTGATAATAAAAACTACATAACCATTAAATCTATGTTAAGCACCGAGAAAAATTGCTTCATACTACTTAAAAATTACTTACAAGCAAGAAAAACACTAATGGACATGTGTACATTTTCCAAATTCTATGAGGGGTCCAGACCCCCTTGACTCCCCCGCTGGATCCGCCCGTGCCGCCCTCTGGGTACGAGAATGTTAACAAAATTGTTAAGCAGGATTAAGTGATACAAGATACAAAATCGGCAATCAAAATGTAACACTACGTTTAGCCTGATGATTATTCTATGGTGTTTTAATAGGGGCTGGCAATAATCTGAATTAGATATATGTGGTACACAAACCTACTTGTCTTGCACAAACAGACAGAACTGTGCCAAACTTTGCAGCAGAGGCGCTGCATAAAGCCACAGGCAATTGCTCAAAGGTTTGCTGCACTAAAGTCATTTGAACACTAAATGTGTTTCGTTAAAAAAAACCCCAAAGATTCTAAGGTATAAATCAGCGTATAATTCTTGACGGAAATATACCACTCTCAATCTATGAGCCCTATAAAGGACATATTGCACATATAATTACCACCGATTCATACGCAAACTTATGCCTAAATAACCTACTTCTGTACAGTTGTTTGGGGGGGGCTGATACAGGCCAAGAACAGAAGTGGTTGAGTCCTGTACTAATGTTCAGCGAGCGAAATTTCTAGTCAGAAAGTTTTGTAATGATTACGAATTGAGCCTTCTGAACCATTTAGATTCACCTAAAACCAGTTAGAATACGTATTAGAGACTCATACTTATTAGATCAGCTTAACCAATCTCATACGTATGTGAACACTCTAACCATGGATTGCACTTAAATTGCATTGTAGTGAAACAAATGGCCACAAAACACAATTGTTCTAACTGCACCAGGAATACATTCTGTCTTTTGCATAAAATGAAGTCAAACCAGTTCGCTATGACGGTAGAAGTCGTATGTACAATTCACGGGCGTGACCTACGTCGCGGAGTTCGGCCACGCACTATGTTCTACATTCATCATTCGTTTTACATTTGAAACCAGTGAGGGGCATTTGTCATCCTTAATGGAAGGAATGGTACGGGCTCAGTACTGGTTTTAGGCTTAGAATCAGAGATGAGGTTCTGTCCGTGTACAGTAAGTGAGACAACGATTGCCGAAAAATGACTGGAATTGTCAAAGAAAACGACGAAAAACTGCAAAAATAACCCATATAGATTACTGACCGGGAAAAAACATATGCATACGTATTTTAAACAAAAATGGGACAGGAAAAAACTAATAATTTAATATGATATAAAAGCTTATTCTTAACCGATATCACACATGTTCGTGAGTTGATCATTAACAGCAGTCACTTTATCGTTAGTGGACTTCACTGGAGACTGATCTAGATTTGTAAGAACAAACATCTACAAACAAACAAACTATTTTGTACTCTGATATGTTTACCAGGAGTCGTAGGTTTGATTCCCGGGCGTGGTATACTTCGGTGGAGTTCGGTCTTGAACAATTTTCTATAGCCATTCTGATTCCATCCTACCACTAAACCTAAATTCCTTTCCAATACTGGCTGAAAAAGAGGGTGAACGTTTATAAGGGTTGCTTTATAGAAGGTATTCCGACGGTAACGGCACGAACTGACTGCCTAAAAGGTGTGGCAGCTTTCAAGGGTTGACCGTTAGGAGGGGTTGGACTGTACTTAGTGTAACACTTGTGGATTTTCGGTTTGGCCCAATATTGCGAACGTAGGCGCCCGACACAGTCCCGAGTCAAAAACACTATATATATACATATAGTAAATATACGTATAGTGGTTTTTGACTTCAAACCGTGCCTACCGCCTTTGATTGCAAAGCTTTGGTCTTCAACTGTCCCGATGCAACAATACGTACAGCCTCATCGCCATTCGATGTTGACGCTCAACGTCTAATACAGGCGAGACCACAGGTCTATTGAGATTGGGTCATTACGGTTTATAAAGAATCCTGGTTATCCCAGTTGTCGCGTCGGCTGCACTTCCGGTTTACCCAGTATTCAAGTCAGGGCCCTAGCTGCGAGGTATCAAACGGCATAGTAAAAATGGGTCTTCGTGTGTTTTAAATTGATATATTTTGGGGGAAAAGAACCATGATTTTAACTTCCAACTTCCCACGCACTGCTTGGCCACTCCAGGGGGGTGATCGCCCTGGTTATAGCCGGGTACTACCCGCGCTTTCACAGGGGTTGACATGGGCTTCTGCCAAGTATTTCTTGTAGTTTTAAGAGTGATGTATAGACTTATATGTGTTAGGGACTTCTCTAAATATTGAAGTGCCCCGACGTTGAAATAAGCATTGACTGAGACGTCCTGCAGGACGGGGTATTTACCCCGGGTTTGACCATTCTAATATACCAGGGGTTTGCTAGGCTCAAGGTCCTATTACTATAGGGGTTCCAGTTCGTAATGACTGGTTTATGAAGGGTCTACCATCCTTCTCCTAAACCCTGATTCATAAGGAATGCGGAGCGACTAATCAATGCGTATTTATTAATCAAATAGCATTCATCAAAACTCTAAGCATTTTTTTATCATGGATCTTAGTCTAAAATTATATCGTCTGCGTGTTTACACGAATGTTAATTCTTCTTACTGATATAAAACCACTAAAAAGTAGAATTAATCTGCATTGAATAACGTCCAAAACCGGTTTTACAACAAGTGAGCGTTCACTCAGTTTACTTACGGTAGAATAAACTATCGAGGCTAAAAATAGATTTTGGTCACGTGATTACTCAATCACGGATTTCTCGCGCTGAAAATTATTGGAGATTTTGGAGGAGACGGCATGGCGACCACGTTGAAGATTTTGGCTGATGTGAGTTATTTATTTGATTTGTTGTATTTATTTCGATTGTTTTGAGGTTTATTTGTTAGAATATTGTTGCAAACTGCTTTATTTAAGCATTGCCTTGGCCTAAACGACTTATAGTCGTTTGTCTGCTGCAAAAAATGCCTTCATCTTCCAACCTCGTGTGGCTCGGCCCGGACCAACGTCTCTGAAAAATGTGAAATGCTGTGTCGACAGTTTTTAGTCACTCGGCCTGCTTTAGTGAATAGGTTGTCCACTTAACCAGCCCATAAACTCATTATTTTGTCGACCATTGGGGATTTTAATATTCGAACTTGGGATGAAATTTCGAACCATGGTAATCACTCGGCTTATTGATATTTCATGACTTTACCCCCGTCCTGACACCAATGTGGCTCTACTATACCGTCTGCTAGCTCCATAGTCTGTCTACCATAGTGAGCGTCTGCTACAAGCCTGGGTCTGCGACCACTCGACCCTAGGTTCGATCTTCGTGACCACTCGACCTCTACAATCTGTCATGTGCTCTGACTCGATCAGCACCACCAGCAGATGATGATTCAGATGGCTTCCTGCACCTTAGAGCATGACAGAACCCCATCATTTAATGTGTGGCCCCAGCTATAGATGGATACGGCCCCTAGGTAAGGTAGGTCCCTAAAATCTTCAACACAAATCAAGATAAAGGATGCAGAGAAAGGATACGCTACTGTAAGTGAGGTTTTCATTATAGGCCCCTTGTCCTGAGTGAGCAATCCATAGGTTTAGATATCCTTGGAATGTGAGCTCTATTGGGTGCAAATGGTATAAACAGGATCAAACTCCTGACTCAAGCACTGACTGGTTTTCTGACTCTTGAAATATTGCTACCACAGGCTGGTCTGAATGGTTGTTGTTGCATGGTATGTCCGAGGCTGGTCCGTTTCGTTCTTGTCTGACTGCTAAGTATTATGCCTTCTAGATGCGCTTTATGAAATTACAAATCTAGTGTGTGAATACCCAGTCCCTTGCCCTTTGTATTTTGTGCATGCTTTATTTATGTATAAAGGGTCTCAAGCTTGTATCTTGGATTTCTGAATAAATTTTCTTATTTTGACTCTGTTAATGATGTGTAAGTTATTAATCTTAAATTATTTATGTTGGTTCCTTGATTAACTTAATTCTTAATGAATGTTTAATAATAAAACATCAGCATCCAACTGTCTCGTGCAATTTTGTGAAATATTGTGCATTTTTTGTGTATTTACATGCATTTCATGCCTGTCTTTTTTTTAATAATTAAAACAATACTTCAAAAATGAAGAAGGAATGTCCAGTTAATATTTTTATGTACTTCTATTTCAATTGTTAAAAATAACAATAAATCTCATGTTGTTGAAATCCAAAATACTGCTTGGGACCTTTTACCCATCACGTATATAAATTATCGGTGCGATACTGTTTGTAAAAGCTTATGAGAGACTGGTTCTCTCATAAATTTACAAACAGATTCATTTTGTAAAAAATGTTTACATATGAAAAATTACAAAATGAAATATCTCAGAATGTGGCATTTTCGCGCATACATCATTAAAATCGAAGTGCATTTAGAATTTGATGCGCAAACAATCATCAATTTACTCAACAGATTTTTTATACGTATTTACCATGTGTTGTTCACAAAACGCACATGTGTATTTAAATAGCTCATGGATTTTGCCAAATATTGCTGTATGTGGTACATGCAATATAATCACCAGAGATCTGGTGATAAAGTTGGCTTAGCAGTCATAGTTGAACGTAACTGCTGAATGGAGTAAATCCAGCTTGAGCTATCTACCTCTGACACAGCATGAAAAGTCTGGGCCGTACTGGCTGTCATTGCATTGCATAGATGGCACAATTTAAGCAACTTGAAAACCAGCGAGATTTATCTCCCTGAAGTTGCCTCACACATTATCCCCAAATGACTAAATCATTCTGTATCTTAAGTTAAGTTCTCTGTTTCTACGGTCCAGACCCCCCGCTGTGTCATTAAACTTGTAAACATAATAAGTATAGCACCAGATATGACATTCAATCATAAAAAGCTAGGTTCAAAAAACTTTATGTTTTAATAAGTTCATTTTTCTAGTCTGTTTTCTAGGAACCGATTTGTTTAAGTTTGCGAAAATTGAAATACATTAAATAAAATTTCATTGCTGTAAAAGTTGTTTGATGAAAGTTTCCATTAAGCATATTGTGAAAAGTTGGAAAAGAAGATCATGGTTGTTTGACTAAGATTTCCTTAAGATGTGTTTTGTGATTTAAAAATATTTGTAGTGTTTTAGTTGAATCAGGAAAAATTATTTTATGGTGATTTAATTTGTTGCTAAATATGAATGTAATGTTGAAATTTAGCTGTTTGAATTGAAATTCTGCAGCTTGACTGTATATTGTGAGTTCTTGTTAGTAACAATGTTTAGTTGGTATCAAAGAAGTTTCATGTTTCTTTTTGTATCTTGACTGTAAATCTTTGGTTCTTGCTACAACCAGTACTAAATTTATGATTCTTGTGTCTTGACTGTAAATCTTTGGTACTTGCTACAACCAGTACTAAATTTTTGATTCTTGTATCTTGTCTGTAAATCTTTGGTTCTTGCTACAACCAGTACTAAAATTTTTTATTCTTGTATCTTGACTGTAAATTTTTGGTACTTGCTACAACCAGTACTAAAATTTTTGATTCTTGTATCTTGATTGTAAATCTTTAGTTCCTGCTACAACTATGATTAGATTTGATTATTGTAATGTGATATGTTAACATTAATGTTAACATTAATTTTGTCTATAACATTTTTAACAGGTTTGAAATTTGGGTTCCTGGGTTGTAAAGTGGGTCTTCGGGGGGTTCATACATTCCTGTAACTTGCGGATGTATTTAGATGGTTCGATGATAATAATATAATTTTGTTTGCTCTTGAAATGTAATATGTTCAAAGCAGCAAATGAACATATCATCAAATCCTGTTTATTAATTCATCGTTTCGCTGCCGTATGTAGAATTATTTACTCTAATGTTAACCATCAACAAAGGTAAGTTATTATTTATCTCATTGTGCAATTTATGATATAATTGGCCTCCAGCTCTGTACCACAAAATAGGGGATAAATGTACCACAGAAAATCAGTGCTGTGCCGTGATTAACCACTCAACCTGTGCAAAGAGTAATCAGAGCTGTGCAATATTTAATCACTTAGCCATTGCAACGGAAATCAGAGCTGCTCATTATCAATCACTCGGCCATTGCAGTGGAAATCAGAGCTGGACAGTCATTAATCACTTGAACTTTGCAAAGAAAATCAGCACTGTGCAACAATTAATCACTCACCCATTGCAAAGAAAATCACAGCTGTGCAACAATTACTCACCCGACCATTGCAAAGAAAATTAGAACTGAGAGAAATTAATCACTCGCCTATTGCAAAGAAAATCATAGCTGTGCAGAAATTAATCAGATGCCCATTGCAAAGAAAATCACAGCTGTGCAGAAATTAATCACTCACCCATTGCAAAGAAAATCAGAGCTGTGCAATAATTAATCACTCGCCTATTGCAAAGAAAATCAGAGCTATGCAGAAATTAATCACTTGCCTATTGCAAAGAAAATCGGAATTGAGCATTAATTAATAAATCACTCAACTTTTACTAAGAAAATATGCACAGTGCCTAGACTTAGGACTTGAGAACCAAGAAGACAGCCTGTTAAAATCAGAGCTGTGCAATAATTAATCATTTGACCATTGAAAAGAAATATAGAGCTTTGCAATAAATAATCACTCAACTTTTGCCAAATAAAATATGTGCTTAGAATTATGCCTTAAGAACCAAGACAGCCTGTCAATATTATGAAATAGAATCTTGTCTGTACTATACTAACAGTTTTGTTTTTTTGCAGAACGTGACCAAACTATGATTCTACAATGAAATAATGCCATACTATACATAAGATGAAAGTACATTCTTGTTGCAATAATAAACAGTAAGGGAGATGGTTTCTAACTTCTGACTGCATTTGATAACTCAGGAGGTACTACTGAGTGAAAATATGTAGGAGCAGTGGTTCATTGGTAGGACACCCACTTAAGGATTGATAGGTCCCAGGTTGGATCCCCACTTAGGGAACTGCCAATTTCCTTGAGCAAGAAATTAACCTAGAATTGTTCCGCTCCACCCAGGTGTTAATTGGTACTGTGAGGGATCGCCTGCCTGAGGGTGATTTCAATGATCAGGAGTTAACATACAAGATTGTAAAGTCGGCTGAACATGTATATGGAAGCAGACTTTAAACCACACTTAAACTTTTTAACTTTGAAATATAATTATAATGCCAATATCAACATTGTCTCCTTGCAAGAGAAACTTGATTAGCAAATGTTTAAATGTAATATTGTGATAGAACTCTCCATTATTGTGCTGGAAATAGCAATTTGACATTCAAGTGTTGATTTAAAGTGTGGCATTAGAACTGACCACTCAACCAGGATGTGTATGAACAAGTGTTTGTGCTATTAAGTTTATTTGCATAATAAAGTACTGGTAGTTTCTGTCAGGAAAATTCTTAAGACCATCCTGTACATCAATTATGAAACTATTTGAAATTAAATTGAAAATTAAATCACTTATAAAACAGATTTGAAGAAAAACTTATGTTTTCTTTTTTTACAGCTTGAAAATGATGCGAAGTGATAACTTTTGTGTTTTGTTGGAGCCATGTACATTACATATAATTGGGTCTTTTCTATCATTTGACGGTCATGACAAATCAATTCCAACTGTGATGTCATATATTGAACAATCTTGATGCATTTAGAACCAATCTTGTCTACATGAGTATTTAAAAGTAAGTTAAGCATGCTTTTTACTGTAACGTATCATACATCAGAGTTTCCTCATTCTAAAAGAACACTAAAAAATTATATGAATAAATTGTAATTTCTTTTTCAGTACATAAACACTTGATTGCGATGATGTTCAATATTCTCATACTGACATTTTGTAGGTGTAGCTACAATTGTAAATATTGATGGCACTATCCTTTAATTAATATTTAAATCTCAATAAATGAAACCAATAAATGACCCAGTTATTTCATTGGTTAAAATTACAGTTGTAACCATGGCTACGAATATCTGTATGGGACTAGTGATCGTTGAAGCAGCTCTTGGAAATCTCTGAAATGATACATTACTTGATTTTTGTTGAATATGTTAATATGTTTGTTAGGTTAAGATTTAATATTTTTAAGGTTAAGAATCTGCAAGGTTTATTCTAAGGTTAAAATTTAATGGTTTAACCCATAATAACCATTGGAAATTAACCTAAGAATGCGCCTTATTGATCAAATTAGGGGGGTCTTGTTAATATTAGGTCTATAGTTTTTTTGTTAGGTTAAGGTTGATAGGCTAAGAAAATTTGATTAACTTAAGGTTTAAGGATCAGGGGGGTACCTTGTTAGGTCTAATTAGGTTAAGGTTTAAGGATCAAAGGGCTACTTGTTAGGTCTATCTCCGTTAAGGTTTAAGGAGGACGGGGGGTTCCTTGTTAGGCTAAATTGAGTTCAGGTTTGAGGAGCAAGGGGGTACCTTGTTAGGTTGTTTAAGTTAAGGTTTAGGTTTAAGGATCAAAGGGGGTACCTTGTTAAGTCTAATTAGGTTAAGGTTTAAGAATCAAGGGGGTACCTTGTTAGGTGTTATGTTAAGGTTTAAGGATCAAGGGGGTACCTTGTATAGTTTGATTAGGTTAAGGTTTAAAGATCAAAGGGGGTACCTAGTTAGGTCTAATTTGATTAAGGTTTAAGGATTAAGGTGGACCTTTGTTAGGTCTAATTAAGTTAAGGTTTAAGAAGTAAGGAGGTAACTTGTTAGGTTGTTTAAGTAAAGGTTTAAGGAGTAAGGGGGTTTCCTTGTTAGGTCTTATTAGGTTATGGTTTAAGGATCAAAGGGCTACCTTGTGTGGTATAATTAAGTTAAAGTTAAGGATGAAGTCTAATTAGGTTAAGGTCTAAAGGTGTCGAGGTTTTATGTAAAATACAAAAAAAATTAAATATAATAATAAGGTCTAAATAAATAGGTATATCATAAAAGTAAGAATAATTAAAAAATAAACATAAAACAAGCTTAGGTAATAAAAAAGTTGTAAGGGAGGCTTAGCGTAAACATTTATGGTAATAAATCGGGATAGTAAAACCAAAATAAAAATATCGCACTTAAAACTAAGTAAATATTCATTAATTACGCGTGTTTTTCAGCATCCATGTCTCTCTGCATCCTTGTCTCTCTGCATCCATGTCTCACTGCATCCATATGTCTCACTGCATCCATGTCTCACTGCATCCATGTCTCACTGCATCCACGTCTCTCTGCATCCATGTCTCACTGCATCCATGTCTCACTGCATCCATGTCTCACTGCATCCATGTCTCACTGCATCCACGTCTCTCTGCATCCATGTCTCACTGCATCCGTGTCTCACTGCATCCGTGTCTCACTGCATTCATGTCTAACTGCATCCGTGTCTCATTGCATCCATGTCTCACTGCATCCATGTCTCAGTGCGTCCATGTCTCACTGCATCCGTGTCTCACTGCATTGCATCCATGTCTCACTGCATCCATGTCTCACTGCATCCGTGTCTCACTGCATCCATGTCTAACTGCATTCATGTCTAACTGCATCCGTGTCTCACTGCATCCATGTCTCTCTGCATCCATGTCTCACTGCATCCATGTCTCACTGCATCCATGTCTCACTGCATCCATGTCTCACTGCATTGCATCCATGTCTCACTGCATCCATGTCTCACTGCATCCATGTCTCACTGCATCCATGTCTCTCTGCATCCATGTCTCTCTGCATCCATGTTTCTGCATCCATGTCTCTCTGCATCCATGTCTCTCTGCATCCATGTCTCTCTGCATCCATGTCTCTCTGCATCCATGTCTCTCAACATCCATGTCTTACTGCATCCATGTCTCTCTGCATCCATGTCTCTCTGCATCCATGTCTCTCTGCATTCATGTCTCTCTGCATCCTGTGTCTCTGCATCCATGTCTCTCTGCATCCATGTCTCTCTGCATCCATGTCTCTCTGCATCCTGTGTCTCTGCATCCATGTCTCTCTGCATCCATGTCTCTCTGCATCCTGTGTCTCTGCATCCATGCTTCTTTGCATCCATGTCTCTCTGCATCCATGTCTCTCTGCATCCATGTCTCTCTGCACCCAAGTTTCTCTGCATCCATGTCTCACTGCATCCTGTGTCTCTGCATCCATGTCTCCCTGTATCCATGTCTCTCTGCATCCTGTGTCTCTGCATCCATGTCTCTCTGCATTCATGTCTCTCTGCATCCTGTCTCTCTGCATCCTGTGTCTCTGCATCCATGTCTCTCTGAATCCATGTCTCTCTGCATCCTGTGTCTCTGCATCCATGTCTCTCTGCATCCATGTCTCTCTGCACCCATGTCTCTCTGCATCCATGTCTCTCCGCATCCATGTCTCACTGCATCCTGTGTCTCTGCATCCATGTCTCTCTGCATCCATGTCTCTCCGCATCCATGTCTCACTGCATCCATGTCTCTCTGCATCCATGTCCCTCTGCATCCATGTCTCTCTGCATCCATGTCTCACTGCATCCATGTCTCTCTGCATCCATGTCCCTCTGCATCCATGTCTCACTGCATCCATGTCTCTCTGCATCCATGCTTCTTTGCATCCATGTCTCACTGCATCCATGTCTAACTGCATCCATGTCTCACTGCATCCATGTCTCACTGCATCCATGTCTCACTGCATCCATGTCTCACTGCATCCATGTCTCACTGCATCCATGTCTCTCTGCATCCTGTGTCTCTGCATCCATGTCTCTCTGCATCCATGTCTCTCTGCATCCATGTCTCTCTGCATCCATGTCTCTCTGCACCCAAGTTTCTCTGCATCCATGTCTCACTGCATCCTGTGTCTCTGCATCCATGTCTCCCTGCATCCATGTCTCTCTGCATCCTGTGTCTCTGCATCCATGTCTCTCTGCATTCATGTCTCTCTGCATCCTGTGTCTCTGCATCCATGTCTCTCTGCATCCTGTGTCTCTGCATCCATGTCTCTCTGAATCCATGTCTCTCTGCATCCTGTGTCTCTGCATCCATGTCTCTCTGCATCCATGTCTCTCCGCATCCATGTCTCACTGCATCCTGTGTCTCTGCATCCATGTCTCTCTGCATCCATGTCTCTCTGCACCCATGTCTCTCTGCATCCATGTCTCTCCGCATCCATGTCTCACTGCATCCTGTGTCTCTGCATCCATGTCTCTCTGCATCCATGTCTCTCCGCATCCATGTCTCACTGCATCCATGTCTCTCTGCATCCATGTCCCTCTGCATCCATGTCTCTCTGCATCCATGTCTCACTGCATCCATGTCTCTCTGCATCCATGTCCCTCTGCATCCATGTCTCACTGCATCCATGTCTCTCTGCATCCATGTCTCTCTGCTTCCATGTCTCACTGCATCCATGTCTCACTGCATCCATGTCTCACTGCATCCATGTCTCACTGCATCCATGTCTCACTGCATCCATGTCTCACTGCATCCATGTCTCTCTGCATCCATGCTTCTTTGCATCCATGTCTCACTGCATCCATGTCTCACTGCATCCATGTCTCACTGCATCCATGTCTCACTGCATCCATGTCTCACTGCATCCATGTCTCACTGCATCCATGTCTCTCTGCATCCTGTGTCTCTGCATCCATGTCTCTCTGCATCCATGTCTCTCTGCATCCTGTGTCTCTGCATCCATGCTTCTTTGCATCCATGTCTCTCTGCATCCATGTCTCTCTGCATCCATGTCTCTCTGCACCCAAGTTTCTCTGCATCCATGTCTAACTGCATCCTGTGTCTCTGCATCCATGTCTCCCTGCATCCATGTCTCTCTGCATCCTGTGTCTCTGCATCCATGTCTCTCTGCATTCATGTCTCTCTGCATCCTGTGTCTCTGCATCCATGTCTCTCTGCATCCTGTGTCTCTGCATCCATGTCTCTCTGAATCCATGTCTCTCTGCATCCTGTGTCTCTGCATCCATGTCTCTCTGCATCCATGTCTCTCTGCACCCATGTCTCTCTGCATCCATGTCTCTCCGCATCCATGTCTCACTGCATCCTGTGTCTCTGCATCCATGTCTCTCTGCATCCATGTCTCTCCGCATCCATGTCTCACTGCATCCATGTCTCTCTGCATCCATGTCCCTCTGCATCCATGTCTCTCTGCATCCATGTCTCACTGCATCCATGTCTCTCTGCATCCATGTCCCTCTGCATCCATGTCTCACTGCATCCATGTCTCTCTGCATCCATGTCTCTCTGCTTCCATGTCTCACTGCATCCATGTCTCACTGCATCCATGTCTCACTGCATCCATGTCTCACTGCATCCATGTCTCACTGCATCCATGTCTCACTGCATCCATGTCTCACTGCATCCATGTCTCACTGCATCCATGTCTCACTGCATTCATATCTCACTGCATCCATGTCTCACTGCATCCATGTCTCACTGCATCCATGTCTCTCTACATCTATGTCTTACTGCATCTATGTCTATTTTGTTCTCTGTCAGCATTATCATTTGTTTTTTGTCTATTTTGTTCTCTGTCTATTTTGTTTCTATATCTGTTTTCGTATCTGTTTGCAACATTGTCATTTTAGTTTTCTGTATGTTTGCTTCTGTGCCTGTTTGCTTCTGTGCCCTGTTTGCTTCTCAGTCTGTTTGCTTCTCTGCCTGTTTGCTTCTCTGCCTGTTTGCTTTTCTGCCTGTTTGCTTATCTGCCTGTTTGCTTCTCTGCCTGTTTGCTTCTCTGCCTGATTGCTTTTCTGCCTGATTGCTTTTCTGCCTGTTTGCTTTTCTGCCTGTTTGCTTATCTGTCTGTTTGCTTCTCAGTCTGTTTGCTTCTCTGCCTGTTTGCTTCTCTGCCTGTTTGCTTTTCTGCCTGTTTGCTTTTCTGCCTGTTTGCTTATCTGTCTGTTTGCTTCTCTGTCTGTTTGCTTCTCTGCCTGTTTGCTTATCTGTCTGTTTGCTTCTCTGTCTGTTTGCTTTTCTGCCTGTTTGCTTCTCTGCCTGTTTGCTTCTCTGTCTGTTGGCATCTATGCTCATATGCACCAACAAATATGTTAGAACCAGCGACAATCACAGTGATATAAACAATGGTCTGTGAAAAAGAAGATTGCGATGGTGGCTATTCATTTGGTAAGTACACTATTTTATTTAAAATACTTTCATTTTATACAGTTGCCCAATGCACTCGGCCTAAATTTGTGCCTATGAATATTAACTTGTTTATATGATATTTTACTACGTAAATCGAGAAGTTGTGTGCATCTTGTTGAAGGGCTAGAGAGTAATTGTAAAAGTGAAATTTACATGAATGTTGGTAAAGTGAGCTGGACTACACAACATAGCAAATGTTGTAAATAACATAAAATCAAATTAAAGGAGGTATGGACGCTTGTTCCATTGTGAATAAATCTTTCTTGAATATTTAATAAAGATAATAGTTTAGCACTGGTTTACAGTATTCCATGACTATTTATAAGAATGTCTGTACATACTCAATTATTTCAAGGATCTGGAATGCTTCGGAGCTGATACAATTTTGAAAGAGAGATTCACTGGATTGGCAGGTCTGCATTGGTTTGAATTCCAATCATAACCCACCTTGTTGATTCATTAAGCAAGAAACTTAATACCTATTGCTAAGAACTAGGGAACTAGTAACCAGAAAGTATTAATTTTTATTACCTGATTGCTTATATAAGTGTAATTCGATATTTTTAACTGTTTTCTGAGTGAACTATTGACCGGTCAGTAGTTTTGACTGTTTCTCGCGCGTGCTCTGACGTCACGTAATGACGTCACGTATTGACGTCACGAACTGTTACTGTACTTATGTAAAGGGAAGTAACTGCTACGGGATTTTAGACTTTACCAGACGCTTTAAACATGTCAAGTACTGTTAAAATAGTAATTGATCAGGTAATAAAACAGTTATTTTATGTGTGATTTGGGAACAGTCAAACGGTTGTCCCTCGATGTCAGGAATAGTGCTTTAAACTGTTTCCCTCGGCCTACGGCCTCGGAAACAGTTCAAAACACTATTCCCTCCACCTCGGGCCAACAGTTTGACTGTTTCCTATCACACATGAAATAACTGTATAATATTTCTGATAACTACATGTAATTGATTTACAGTCAAGTTAAATTGAATTTAATAGTGTTCATAAAATTTGACTATATATTGTATTTCAGGGACACCTTGGTACCATCTGAACTGAAATATGGGATGGAAGTCTAAAATAATTGAGGATGAACAGTTGTTTATATTATATATATAGAGAATGAAAATGGTGAAACGACAGCATATGTTATGGACATTGTATTAATGGTTTAACGACCTGACACTAGAAAAGGGTTGAATACATAAGAAACCATGTTTTGTTTTCATCAATGATACAGAATGATAGCAGTCAGGTGTCTGAAAAATCGATCGAGACGTGTATATAGAGCTGAAATAAAACTTTCTGACAACATATGCTGGTACCCTTGAATATTAGTCAATCACTGCAATAAAAAAGTCAAGTAGAATAACGAGGTAGGTACAGGCAAATTATATTTTGTTTTAGTTTTTCAGCATGACACAACATAGATATAACTTTAGGTTCATTTAGCTCTGATGACAGCACTGTTCATTGTGAATCTAGGAAGTTGTGGATTTAATGCCTGGATCAGACATAACTTAATGAAGTTTGGTCATGTTTTTGCAGCCATTCTACCTCCTACCACTGTAGCCTAACAAATTGTGTGGTTTAAAAATTTGGATATGTTAAGTGCATTCGTAATAGGTACTACTTACCACAAGTTACCAGCAAGGTTTTTGCTAGGACTTTAATACTCGTATCACTACTAATAATTAACCTGTGAGTACAGGATGCCAGTACATTACGATTAGCTTAGTGAGAGCTTCTGAAATTCAACTTTTTTATACAATAAATTCCTTGTAAATTCTATATTAATTTAATACTCAAATACCAGCACATTACAATTAATGATGTTATTATTTGGTTCTGTATTTTTTGTAGATTTAGTTAATTTGAAATTGTGGTATGGGAATCCAGAATGGTCCCAAGAAGATGTACCATGTGAAATGTTGTATAATTATGGTTTTTAATGTATTAACCATTATGAAGTTCCACAATGGTTTGAAGACAACTTGACCTTATATATGATTTATGTTCAACTCATAAGTATCTGATAAAGAAGATATGATGTAACGAATGGTTGATAATGATTGCAATGTCACCATGTGCTACAGTTAAGGTAAAATAATAATTTTTATATAGCTTGTGTACTCATGGTTTTGTGTATTTGAGATATTCGGGATTCGAACCCTATTTTTTGGTGAAATATGACAAACAGTTTCATTGTCAAGAAATGCCTTAAGTTGCTACAGATGTATGAAGTTGATATGCACGCAACAGCCTGAAACAAAGACACTACAAAAAGCTTATATTCTGATGGGACTGACAATCTGGGGTCAGAAATAGCATTCAAGATATCTTAACACTTTGATAAATTTGAAACCATGTTGGATATAATATTTTTTTATTATACATGTATTTTGCTTTGTTTTATCATCACTTTTTGATGTACTAGTTTGTACAGGGGACAACTAACCTAACCAGATTTCTTTAACTCTTCTCTACCAGTACTAGAAATTATGTTACTCTTCTACAAGGAGTCGATGACTAATCTACTTGAAATATCAAAAGCCGCGGCCGTGGCGTAGTGGTTAGCATGTCTGACTTCGAATCCGGAGATCCGGGTTCGAATCCCGGTCGCGGCAGGTCATACCCTATACATGAGTTGTCGGCCTCGTGGTAGGGTAAGTTAGTACTGGTGATAGAAAAAGTGTCCAGGAAACCTGTAGTAGGAAGAGCTGGCCGTCGTGTATATGACCTATATATGTGTTGAATGCGACGTAAAAGAAAAAAAAAAAAAAAAAAAAAAAAAAAAAAAGAAATATCAAGTTTCTGTGGAAGGGTATTACTTGCAGTCACCATTACGCCACAACAAGTTGATTATGTGTTCTCTGTTTTCTGGAAAAAAATGGGGCGAGCAAGCAAGAAATTTTTTTTTAAAGTTATAATTCAGTTGCTTTATGTATCAGTTTGACCAAATTTTTTAAGCGAGCGAGGAAATATTTTTTTTATATAAAAACTGTTAAAATTAAGGTGTGAGCAAATCCATAGAACATATGACCAACTTGTTGTGGCCTTAGATCTCCAGATTCTAAATCCCATGCTCTACCAATGCACCTAGTTTCATTGTCTTATATTGAACTACTTTACAGATATAACCAACAGAAGATTCAAGTTTGTTATTGAAAATCAAGAAGTTAAAATAATTTGAACCATGAAATGTGTGATTGGTTTTCCATTGAAAATTTACAGACTTATAGAGATACATGGAAGGTAATAAATTAATCATATTTAAATCATCAATACATTGAATGACCATCAATTACAGGATTGAAGAAAGGATTGAATGCTTTGTAAATCGATGCATCACATTTATTTTAGGCTGGTTTGATATAGCAGGCTAATTTAAACACTATTTTAACTCCTTTTGAAAATAAAAGGAGTCACAATAGTGTTTATTTCAGTCCTCTTGTTGTGGCAAGAAATGAAGGACTTGGCTTTGAGAGCAGGTACCAACAATTGTTAATGAGAATTTGAATAGAGTATAGAATTTCAGTAGCGATAAATGGCCGGAGTCATGGCTAGTAGTCGGTCATCTATTCTTCTTGGCTATGTTTTACCCACCTTATGTGATCAAATGGTTGATTTTAAATCACCATAACTTCTCAGTATTCATAGGCATCATAGGAATGGTGGTTTGGTGCATTGTCTATGATATCTGTATTCCTTCATTGTAACCTCTCTATGAGAGAGTGTATCTACTGATAGGCATAGCAGGAAGTATGGTTTGGTGAATTGTCCATTACATTTTCTTCTTGGCTTTTTTTTACCCACCTAATGTGATCAAATTGCTGATTTTAAATCACTGTAACTTCTCATTATTAATTATAGTTTGGTGAATTGTCCATTACATAATCTTCTTTGCTTAATCTTATGATTAAACCATTTCTTTGCATATATTTACAGAAATCCTTCAGTATTCTTGATTGAAATCCACTCATAGCTGAAGAAATTGTACTGAATCATCAAAAAGCTGCACCATCAATTTGATGGTTTTATTTAAAATCAACCGACTGTAAAACAGATACCTGAGATAGAAACCAGGGATTTAATACAAGAACAATGTTCAAACATACAATGGTTCTAAAACTGAACTATGTCAACAAATAATAATTATGAAAAAGTATCAGAAAATACCTAAAATGTTAAGGTAAGTTGTTTCTTTATTTAATAATACAGAAAAGTTCCGATATTAAGACCAGCAAAACTGATGGTCTTAATTGCGAAACGGTCTTGTTATAGACCCTTCTGTTCACAAATTAGGCATTTGGGTCCTAATAATTGTCAAAATTGCATGATTTTGCAACTTTACAACAATAGTGGTCTTAATAGCAGAACTTTACTGTATTGGCATTTTTTATTCAATTTATTACATGAAAATTGCAAATAGGGTTGTTCAGAGCTGAGACATGGACATTAACCAGACCAGAACCTTGTATTACCAAGCGTCTTACGACTAATCTTAGTTGTAAATCCTTCTAAATTGTTTTGCTAAAAAGTCGTAAGATTGTTGATAATATGCTATCCAGGTTCTTGGTACAGTGGTATCTCTCCTATCTTAGAATTTGATGTTCTGGGTTCAACACCCAGCTATAGCATGTGTTTAAAAACTGACTTTTCATTAAAAGCAACTAATTTTAGCTTAGGATTTATAATGCATTAAACCCGGGTCGATAGCGCAATTGGTAGCGCGCCGGGATTCGGAATCTCGTGTCCCGAGGGGGGTACGGGTTCGAATCCCACCAGGGGAGGTTATACCCTTCCATGAAAATTAGACAATGTCAATTTTCCTCCATTGATTAGATAATATGGAGAAGTTTCCGCCCTTGTTGAAGGGTAGGTGAGTACTGGTTATAGACAAATGTCCAGGAAAGCTAGGTTAGGTGCGCTGGACGCCGTGAAATGACCTAAAATGTGTTGATACGGCGTTAAATCCAATAAATAAATAAATATAATGCATTAGCCTTATGAGCTCTCACAGATTTAAATCCATGGGGGACTAGGAAATCTCCTGTGAATGTGTGACTTAGACATTGTGAAACTTTCTGGTACTCGCCATGCTCTGTTTGAATAGAAACTGTTTTATAAAAATCTTTAATTGATGTTGTACTTATGTATGTTTTTTTAATTTCTATTATTGTATGATGGACACTGATTAGAAAATATCTTCACAAGAACGAACCAACTTGTACATGCTGCATTGTGACTAATACAAGACCTTGGACTAAGGTAGGAGTTTTCATTCTGACTTACACGGCCTCCAAAAGTTCCTTCTCTGTACAATTAAATTGATACAATTTCTAAATTCAATTTTGTCGAATGTTTATATCATAGTTTATTTAATTCATTAATTTTGCAATGAAAACAAAATTTCTGTTGGAGTATTTAATTTTTGAGATGCGGCAAAAGTTATCCATCAGTCTCTGAAACTATGATCAATATATCTTATTTAACCCACATCATGTTTGAGATTTTTTTTGTATTTTCACATTGAAATAGAAAATGTACTGATTTCAATAAGCAAATTTAAAAACCATAAAGCAATAAATTGCTTTTACAACTTTTTGAAATTCTATATTGTACAATATAAATTGTTAATGTTTGAAGGAACTTTTGTAGAGCAATGTATTGTAATACTGTGTTATAGCTTTTATTTCTGATCTTGTTGTGGAAATAGATGAAAATTTAGAAAATGTTCGACCTATGTGATTTGCCGGTGGATTGAACCATTGTGAATTCATGCAGATGCATAATTATCAAACCATGAAAGTTGTATGCCTGATAACCAAATTATTTTGCTTGTGAACAACCAATGGCGATTTGTTTACCTGCTTATCACTATGAATTTAATCTTATTTATATTTTAACAGACGTGTACTTCTTTATTTACAAAGCAATATTGATAATTTGTCACATTTTAAGGTTTTTTTATATGAAAAATGGGAGTACTTATTATTCTGGTATATACAAGGAACAATGGTTAGGTCAACTGTTTGTTGGACATGTCTTTGACCTGTTTGTTTGGCTTTATGTTCCTTTCAACTGTTGGTCCAATGTGGCGGACAGTTGACCAAACCAGCTTTTAAAATATTTTTTGATATAGGATTGATAGTTAGTTTATACAAATTTATTTTAGTTTGATTTTGAAAACTGAATGTTGAACATGGAATAAAAACACATTTGATTAAAGTTGAATGCAAATTATACTACAGTTCAATACAATAAAACTTGGGATTTATTTGTAAAAGATTCTAATTAAATGATTAGGATATGATAAGGGTTGTCCGAGCAGATAACTTAAAGAGCAAGAAGCACTATATCTCATTTGCAGAATTTTCGTTGACAGGTAGAAATTGTGGACACCTAACTATATAGCAGACTGACATGATACCTTTCAGATTTGTTTTAAAACCTGACATATAAGTACAGTTGATTAATTGTTGACTTGTTTTATATTTTCAGGACAATTGAAGACAATTTTATCGAGGACAATGGAAATAAACATTATAAATTTGGCGCGATATGACCTTTTTGTGTTGGTGCAATGTAAAACCCAAACAAACAAATTAACAAACATTATGAAAATGTTAAAGTGAAACTAACAACGACAATGAACATTCTCTTGATTATTACATAGTGATGCGAATTATTAGAAACAATATCTACATGAACTTGATTAAAACAAGATGAACTGATAAACATTTGAAAGAAACTATATACTGTAATGTATAGTTGGACAATATTAACCTGAGTTTGACATTTATGCAAGAATATATCAAACTAATAGCATATACTGTCTATTTTGAATTTGTTTTAAAATGGTGCTTTATCAAAATTTTTCCGCAAGAGCCTTGAATATTTTTTATTCTGAAACATGTGCATTATGGTATACTCGCTTAAGGAAACTCACAATTTATATTTATGTAATTATTATAATAAGGTAGATCAAGCTCAGTTTAATATTGTCAGACTATAGTATAGCAAGTTTCTTTTCAGGTATCAAATATGTTTAGTACATGTACAAGGACAGTGGTTACATTAAGCACCAAAAGTTTGGAGACAATTTTAAATTGTAGACTTATCTTATGGAAAAAAGTAATTAAACACGATTTTGGAGGCTCTAAGATATGCTGAATCTTATACATGTGTTGCTTTCAAGAAATTTGTTTTTCTTTTATCAATAAGGCCACAACAAATTGATCATATGTTCTATGGATTCGCTTGCACCTTAATTTTGATGGATTTTACAAAAAAAATATTTTTATTTCCTCGCTCGCTCAAAAAAATTCTTTATTCACTTGCTTTATATAGCGGTTTGACCAAATTTTTATCTTTTTTTTCTTCGCTCGCTCGCCCCATTTTGTTTCCAGAAAAATCCGTAGAACATATGATCAACTTGTTGTGGCCTAAGCATACTTAAATAATTTAAAAGTAAAGGCACTACAAAAATACTTGTCAAAATTAAAAAAATGGTAGTAAATTTCTTTTGTCTTCAAACTTTTGATTGATACTGAATGAAACTTGTGAATGAACTTCATGCCTAGAATTCAACTTTGTTTTTAGACTATATATTTTCTTATAGACAACCTGATTTAACTCTTTATGTTTCACTGTGTCTGAATTATCCAACAAACTACAGAAATTCACTAGCCATTAAGCTGTAAGCTACTTTATTAAAGTATAGAAGAATTATATAAAAGTTTATTCAAATCAACAAAATATTCCTTTGAAAACATCGCTTGACTTACTAGCATGGAATTTGTTCACAAGATTACATTTTTGAATTTTATCTTGAGATAATAGATATTTATATGTTTGATATAATGACCATAGGAAGATCTAGGTGTAAACAAGATAAGGTTTCAAAATAGGATAATGTGCTAATTATCAATTCATAAAAGAATATTTTTTGAATTAGGACAATTCACTGTGACAACAATTAATATTCTCATTCAGGCACATTTTATGGAAAATGTTTAACATATGATATTGCAGTAATTTTAGCCTACAGAGACTTCATGTTCATTGTCTGACTCTTGCATCCTTGAGCAAGGAACTTGATACCATTAGTTCAGTACTGGGGGACTAGGAACCGTACTCAAAAGTGATTAATCCAAGTTGCAAGATTTTGGACACTCCCATTTTTAAGTTGCTGCATGAGAATACCGATTGTTGTCATTAAGTAATACTTTTATATGCAGTTTAACAATGAACTTAACATTATGTGAAGGTGTAACAGTATAATCATTTCATGCACATTATCTTATTTTAAAACTTATTTAGAAATGTCTATACCTCATGACTCAATATTATAATAATCACTATTTTGGATATTGTATTTTTGTCTGTAACAAATAATTTAAGAATTTGATATTTTTCAAATAATGGAACAGTCATCAGCAGTCTCATACAGAAACTATTAAAGTTGTCTTAATTTATAAACATTGAAAGCTTTTTCAGTATTATAGTCATAGAGGATATTCGTCAACTTTGGTGTAAAATCAATTTTTATTTCACTGAGTGAGCTAAGAAAACATATTTTCACGAGTGGCATAGCCATGAGTGAAAATGTAACTTTCTGAGTTCACGAGTTGAAATAAAAATCATCTTACATCAAAAGTTGACGAATATTCTTTTCTTTCATGCTTAGTTTTGCGTTTTATTTGATGTATTTTACACAAATTATAACGTGACATCATTTCTACTCAAAGATGACGTCATTTATCATCTAAAATGATGTCATGAATGATGAAAATATAAGGTTATATTTCCACTGCGATGAAAATATAAAATTTATATTTTCATCATTTATTTTTATCGAATAATGTGACGTTTCACCGTAAAGCATGAAAGAAATACATTTTCTTTATAGTAATGATGAAATATTGCATACTATTTCCCATATGAGACTAATGATTGTAGTTCTTGTTAAATGAACTATATTTTTGTTGGTGGGGGTCACCAGGTAAAGGTGAAGGTCATGAGGTCATAGTGTTCTAAAAATAGAATGTTCTAAAAATAGAATGTAATATTACATGGAAACACCTAGATTTTCTACTCTTGTGTTTATTGATGGACGTTTACACATTGAAATAAAAGAAATGTATTGAAAATAGATGTTTATGGATGGTTCACACAAGGACTAGCTTGAATTTATCCAAATGACATCTTGGTATTGCTTGTTCATATTGACCTGAGATTTAAATATTAATAGCATTTATTGAAACATAATTGTGTAGTTATTTCCAACATGTAATGTATTAATCTGTCTCAGGTCAATCTTAAAAAGCTATACTTGATAATTATCTTGCACATGAATTTTATAATTCAAATGAATGATTTTTGGAGTGTTTAATTTCATTTTTTATCAAATTAAAAAAAATTTTTTAAATACTCACTCCAGTACTTCTGTATTTACAATCAATTTAAATTAGCTGGGTTTATGTATGGACTGTTACATCATCTTAAAAGTTACTTTCCATTTTTTACTGAGTCAAAGGTCAAGGTCACTGAGAAGTGTTTCAAATAATAAAATGTGTCAACACATAGATCATTTGTACAGTTTGAGTTGTTGATTAATTTATATTGAAATAAATTTTGAAATGTATGATAAAAAATGAGTTAGTAAAATATATTATGAATTCATAACGTATTTTATGAATTTGTTAAATTAATTAATTGTTATATATAAATGTATTTTGCACTGAGCATTTGATAAATAAACTTCATACATTGACAGAAGTTGACTTAATTGCGAGTCTATATTTGATAATATTGTTTTATCTTCTTATTTTGTTTTCATTGCGTGACTGACCCACATTATATATTTGACTGACTGACATACAAATGACTGTAGTTTTTTGTGACGTTTGTGTTTCAAATGCTTTTATTGCTTCGTTTTGTTTTCATGAAATTGTAAAACATTTTGTAATTACATTGTGATTCTTAATTTGACAATATTGTTTGCTTTTGTTGTAATTGTGTGACTATGTAAAGACAATTGACTGTTTGAGACTGGACTTAGACTTTGTACTTTAAGGAACTGACTTTGAAGATTTAAGGAACTGACTTTGAAGGTTTAAGGAAATGACTTTGAAGGTTCAAGGAAATGACTTTGTACGTTTAAGGAACTGACTTTGAAGGTTCAAGGAAATGACTTCGAAGGTTTAAGGAAATGACTTTCTATGTTTAGGGAACTGACTTCGAAAGTTTAAGGAACTGACTGAAAAAGTTTAAGGAACTGACATTGTACTTTTAATGAACTGACTTTGACTGTTTAAGGAACTGACTTTGACCATTTAAGGAACTGACTTTGAAGGTTAAAGGAAATGACTTTGTATGTTTTAGGAGCTGACTTTGTACGTTTTAGGAACTGACTTTGAACATTTAGGAAACTGACTTTAAACATTTAAGGAACTGACTTTGTATGTTTGACTTGACCTTATACTTAGACCGGACTTTATTCTAGACTCGAATTTAGTCTTTGACTGACTTAACTTAATACTTTTACTGGACTTCATACACTGACTCCGCTTTATACTTAGACTCGACTTTATACTTTTACTGACTCAACTTATACTTTGACCCGACTTGACTTAATACTTTAACTTGACAATTTACTCTGACCGACTTGATTTTATACTTTGACTTGACTTTACACTTTGACTCGACTTTATACTTTGACAGACTTTATACTTAGTTCAAATTGACTTTATGCTTTGACTTGACTTTATACTTTGACTCAACTTTATGCTTTGACTTGGACTTTATTTGACTTGACTTTATACTTTGACTGGACTTTATACTTTGACTGGACTTTAAACTTTGACTTGGACTTTATGCTTTGACTCAACTTTATACTTTGACTAGACTTTATGCTTAGACTCTTCTATACTTTGACTTGACTTTAAACTGTGACTCGACTTTATACTTTGACTGACTTGACTTTATACTTTGACTTGACTTTATACTTTGACCGACTTGACTTTATACTTTGACCGACTTGACTTTATACTTTGACTGACTTGACTTTATACTTTGACTGACTTGACTTTATACTTTGACCGACTTGACTTTATACTTTGACCTACTTGACTTTATACTTTGATCTACTTGACTTTATACTTTGACTTGACTTTATACTTTGACCGACTTGACTTTATACTTTGACCGACTTGACTTTATACTTTGACCGACTTGACTTTATACTTTGACTGACTTGACTTTATACTTTGACTTGACTTTATACTTTGACTGACTTGACTTTATACTTTGACTGACTTGACTTTATACTTTGACCGACTTGACTTTATACTTTGACTGACTTGACTTTATACTTTGACCTACTTGACTTTATACTTTGACCGACTTGACTTTATACTTTAACTTGACTTTATACTTTGACTGACTTGACTTTATACTTTGACTGACTTGACTCTATACTTTGACTGACTTGACTTTATACTTTGACCGACTTGACTTTATACTTTGACTGACTTGACTTTATACTTTGACCTACTTGACTTTATACTTTGACCGACTTGGCTTTATACTTTGACTTGACTTTATACTTCGACCGACTTGACTTTATACTTTGACTGACTAGACTTTATACTTTGACTGACTAGACTTTATACTTTGACTGACTTGACTTTATACTTTGACTGACTTGACTTTATACTTTGACTGACTTGACTTTATACTTTGACTGACTTGACTTTATACTTTGACTGACTTGACTTTATACTTTGACTAACTTGACTTTATACTTTGACTTGACTTTATACTTTGACTGACTTGACTTTATACTTTGACTGACTTGACTTTATACTTTGACTGACTTGACTTTATACTTTGACCGACTTGACTTTATACTTTGACTGACTTGACTTTATACTTTGACTTGACTTTATACTTTGACCGACTTGACTTTATACTTTGACCGACTTGACTTTATACTTTGACTGACTTGACTTTATACTTTGACTTGACTTTATACTTTGACCGACTTGACTTTATACTTTGACCGACTTGACTTTATACTTTGACTGACTTGACTTTATACTTTGACTGACTTGACTTTATACTTTGACCGACTTGACTTTATACTTTGACCTACTTGACTTTATACTTTGATCTACTTGACTTTATACTTTGACTTGACTTTATACTTTGACCGACTTGACTTTATACTTTGACCGACTTGACTTTATACTTTGACCGACTTGACTTTATACTTTGACTGACTTGACTTTATACTTTGACTTGACTTTATACTTTGACTGACTTGACTTTATACTTTGACTGACTTGACTTTATACTTTGACCGACTTGACTTTATACTTTGACTGACTTGACTTTATACTTTGACCTACTTGACTTTATACTTTGACCGACTTGACTTTATACTTTAACTTGACTTTATACTTTGACTGACTTGACTTTATACTTTGACTGACTTGACTCTATACTTTGACTGACTTGACTTTATACTTTGACCGACTTGACTTTATACTTTGACTGACTTGACTTTATACTTTGACCTACTTGACTTTATACTTTGACCGACTTGGCTTTATACTTTGACTTGACTTTATACTTCGACCGACTTGACTTTATACTTTGACTGACTAGACTTTATACTTTGACTGACTAGACTTTATACTTTGACTGACTTGACTTTATACTTTGACTGACTTGACTTTATACTTTGACTGACTTGACTTTATACTTTGACTGACTTGACTTTATACTTTGACTGACTTGACTTTATACTTTGACTAACTTGACTTTATACTTTGACTTGACTTTATACTTTGACTGACTTGACTTTATACTTTGACTGACTTGACTTTATACTTTGACTGACTTGACTTTATACTTTGACCGACTTGACTTTATACTTTGACTGACTTGACTTTATACTTTGACCTACTTGACTTTATACTTTGACCGACTTGGCTTTATACTTTGACTTGACTTTATACTTCGACCGACTTGACTTTATACTTTGACTGACTTGACTTTATACTTTGACTGACTTGACTTTATACTTTGACTGACTTGACTTTATACTTTGACTCGACTTAATACTTTGACTATTCAACTATTGTACTGACTTAAGAATAAAATTAAAAAAAACATCTGTTTTCTTTTTTATAAACTGGAAAATATATTTTTTCCAGAGGGTTAGGAAAAATATAATTTCCAGACAGTTCTGGAAAAAAAAATTTTTCCTAACCGTCTGGAAAAAATATATTTCACAACCGTCTGGAAATTTAACTTTTTTCCTAACCGTCTGGAAAATATTTTTCCAGACGGTTAGGAAAAAAGTTAAATTTCCAGACGGTTAGGAAAAAGTTAAATTTCCAGACGGTTAGGAAAAATTTTTTTTTTCCAGACGGTTATGGAAAAATATATTTTTTCCAGACGGTTAGGAAAAAAGTTAAATTTCCAGACGGTTGGGAAAAATATTTTTTCCAGACGGTTGGGAAAAAGTTAAATTTCCAGACGGTTAGGAAAAATATATATTTTTTCCAGACGGTTGGGAAAAATATTTTTTCCAGACGGATAGGAAAAAATATTTTTTCCAGACGGTTAGGAAAAAAGTTAAATTTCGGGACAGCTTTGGAAAAAACAGACAAGACAAGAAAATTCATTCATTTACTTTATTTTATACATATACAATATGAAAATGCAAAGACAACAAAAAGATTCTATTAGAAATCATATTTTGTATCTAAGACATTTTTTAGAGATAACAAACCTGAGATTCAAAGTCTGATTTTTCTTACAGCGTTATGTTGGAATTACACACTTAACGCTGCCAGAAAATCAGACTTTGAATTCTCAGACATCTGTTAAGTGATGTTTGTTATCGCAAAAAAATGTCTAAGATACAAAATATGATTTCCTTTCACAGTTGAAATGATGCAGGTTACAGTAGATATTTGGGGTGTTGACACTGCAACTATTCCACTTGTGAATATCTAATCTAAACTGTATCATCCCAACTTAATGCAATAGAAATTATTAAACAGATCTGTATTTGAACAAGCACAAATCATAGCGAAGTTAAATTAACAAGACTGTTCACTTTTTTGGCAAATATTAATTAAAATAATAATCAAATGAGTCAACAAACAGTCAACTTAAGGTTCCTAAGATTCAACGAAACTTGTGAAAGAATTAAAGCTCAGTTTGGCCTTTAAATTCCTGGTAAGTATTCAAACTAGTACAAAACTTCAAAAAAAATGTAAATTTATTCGATCTAGTTGAGAGTTGCTTGCAAGACTGTAGTAAGTTCATTGTGTAAAAGAGCAAGTTACTACTACAGTCTTACCAGCAACCCTCAATTAGTTTACTTATTTTCCAAAACAATAAAAAATTCTATCAATTTTTCAATCCAACTAAGCAACAACGCATGTGAAACAATTTAAGTTGAGACTATGGAACCTGTTATTCCTGGTAAAAATTTTCAGTCAAGAATCTCAAATTAATTAAAATCAATGTTCAAATTCTAAATTATATTAACTTATAAAAATTTAAATGATTAATTTCAATTTAACTTCACTCATTAAATGCTTGTTCAAATACCCGATTACAATTTTGTAACATACAACACAAACGCAGTTTACATACATGAAGCAAAACAAGCTAACAGTTAACGCAGATGAGTTCAACACAATTTTCAATACACAAACAGCCTAAGTACAAACAAGTTGTATTACTTCTATAAATCAACCAAATATTTTCTTAATAAACTTAATTCGGAACTCAAACTTGTGAGTTTTTCTGTCACTGCGCTGTAGGTACAGAGAAACATGTTTCTAATTCCAAAATACACAATATTTCAAGATAATTTTTTTAATTGAATATTTTCTACTTCCTAAATATTAATAAACAGGGTTGAAATTGCTCCTGATGCATATTTGTTTAAAATTGTGTGCCATTCTCCTCTAATTCCATAACCATGTACCAAGTTTATTTCTAAAACCAAATTAATATATACCGATACTATGATTTGATAAATTAGCCAGGTTAATCAAGTATCCGATACTAAAGTAATCTAAGTACAAAATTGTTTTAAGACTTTAAAATTTTAGTACAAAATAAATTTCCAATTTATCTCATTGAAACCAATCAATGGTGATTCTATAAGTTCAACTTAAAAGTATTAAGTAAAAAATATCGAAGTCTAACTTCTTTGTTTTAGATAACTTAGTACAGTACCAACCAAAAGTTCCGAGACAATGGTAGAACCATTATATTCAATATGGTTGTGACAAATTGAAAACAAATTTCTTTAATGCATCACCTTTATAAGATTCAGCATCGGATATCCTAAGTTGATTTGGTAGTCTTAACTACGGAGAGTACCATAACAAAAAAGATAAATTACAATAAAAGCTAAATTAGATAAAGCTAAATTTAAAATCATTTCAAAATAAATGTAAATCAATTCTTTTTTATAAAACCTATGCTGTAGGCTTACAAAGTGAAAATGTCTCCAGACTTTTAGTGGGTACTGCATAGTGTATGATGAAATTGTTTTAAAAAAAAATTCCTTTCACGTATTAAATCTTATGTTATTAAACTATTTTTTTTCTAATTCCAAAGTACGCATTTTGAGATTTTTTTCATTCAAACCTACTAAATATTTTCTAATTCCTAAGGTTGAAATTGCCCACAATGCATATTTATCTAAAATTATATGCTATTTTCCACTAACTTCACTGATCAGAAAGTAAATCAAGAGCAAGTTCAATATTGTTTACGGATACTCAACTTTTTAAAAAGATATTGGATTATTTCAACAACTTATTCTAATTTTCTAATTCCCAATTACAAAATTGTTTTAAGATTTTTAAAATTTACTGATACTATAAGTTCAACTAAAAAGTATTAAGTATTGAATATTGAAGTCAAATTTCTTTCTTTTAGATAACTTACTATAGTGTATGATAGACTTGTTCCAAAAAATAAAGTTTCCTGTTATATCCATTTTAATGTTGAATAAAAATGTTAAGCCAAGAATTTGTCTGAAGTGATTACATATTTTACATTCAAAAGGTTCTGCGTGAACTAAAACTATTTTTCCAATGTTGGCTAATTTGTAGAAGTAACACAATGGCATATTTACAACACATAACTTAGCTCACAACATATACACTCATTTATGGTACAATAAGCTTTAGGACTATACAAAACATTGATAAGATTTAGGACTACACAAAACATTAATAAGCTTTAGGACTATACAAAACATTGATAAGCTTTAGGACTATACAAAACATTGATAAGCTTTAGGACTACACAAAACATACATTGACTTAAAGACTTAAGATCATAGAAAATAATGTTAGATTCTCATTTAAATTTCTTGAAAAACAAATGTAGCTATAGAGAACTTAAAACTTTTTGAATCCCTTAACAATTAAAGTTAATAAAAATTGATGTTCAAATTAACAAAAAATGATTGAGTCGTTTTAACCAATGTTTTTCATAACATGTAAGTGCAACAACCCCTGTTCAAAGCAAACTACCCTAAAGTGCTAATCAAATTAAAACCAGCCCTTATCTTAACAAATTAAAGTGCCTACTAGACCCTTTTCACCGGCACAAATCTAAAAAAAATCTAAGTCCACCAGTCCAATTTAAATAAATAAAGTACCTACCAGCCCCTTTCTAGATAAATTTAAGTATCCACCAGTCCCTTTCTAAATAATTTAAAGTCCACAAGCCCAAATCAAATAAATCAAAGTGCCAAACAGCCCCTTTCTGAATAAATTAAAGTGCCTACCAGCCCCTTCCTAAATTAATTAAAGTATCCACCAGCCCCAATCAAAATAATTTAAAGTCCACTAGCTCAAGTCAAAACAAATCTAAGCGCCAACCAGCCCCTTTCTAAATACATTAAACTATCCACCAACCCCTATCTAAAGTACCCACTAGCCCTAAACAAAAATTTTAAGTAAGAAAATAAATAAAAACACCTACCATCCCTTTTCTAAATAAAATGAAGTGCCCGCCAGCCCCGTTTAAAATAATTTCCAGTATCCACCAGCCCCTTTTATATAAATCTAAGTTTCCTCAGCACCAATTAAAAATTAAAGTACCCATCAGCCCTTTTCTAAATAAATTAAAAAAAATAAAAATAAGTATCAATATGCCCTGTTTTTTATTCTTAAAGTGCAGCAACCCCTAATAAATTTGAAAAAAAACAACTAAGTGTCCAACAGGCCTTATTAATTTCAAAATAATTTACGAATCCATCAGCCCGATTTATTTTCAATAAAAAAAAGTTCTCACCAGCTACATTTGTTACCAGGAAATCTGATTGTCATTCTAACATTTATTTTTATAAGCTTAAGTTTATAAGTTAAATCTTATATCAAACCTTGCTATTTAGTTGCTCACACTGAAGTCCAGATTGTCAGGAGTGATAAAATCAGCATTGTCCAGATGCAACTATCTTATTAGAACATGGTCAAAGATTGACCCATGTGTGTCCTGATTATCTAATGTATGATTACATAAAACATAACTGGTTTGACTTCCATGTTAACTTGTATGTATTGGCTCTTTAATGTTTGGTTTTAACTTGATTTAAAAATATAAAAAAACTTTTTGACATACATTTTTATACATTTTAGGCCCTTTATCAACATTTTATTATGCTATTTATTTTTCAAACTCAAGAAAGAAAACTCTTAAGAAAGTTATGTACAAAGGACAACTTGCATAACCAACTTTCCTGGACATTTTTCTTGACCAGTACTAGCTTAACATTTCACAAGGGGAAAAACTTTAATGAAATTAAGTTAGAATTAAATTTTCAGACATTAAGTTTAAACCTAACATTAGAGAGTCAATATACACAAGTAAATACACAAGTCAAAACATTTAGTAATATGAAACAGTACATTACATAAAACATTGACAAACAAGCCAATTTGTTCAACATACATCACAATATCAAACCAAATCACATAAATTAAACATCAAAGTTCAAGTACATATTGGGTAACTAACCAACATAAGTACAAAACTTTCAAGTACAAATTGGGTAACAAACCAACATAAGTACAAAACTTTATAAGTACAAATTGGGTAACTAACCAACATAAGTACAAAACTTTATAAGTACAAATTGGGTGACAAACCAGCATAAGTACAAAAAATACGAACAGCTTTCCCATAAATAGTCATCAATTCATTTACAAGTACCCGGTACATAATAATCTCTTCGTTACTAAATGTTAAGACAATTATCTCAACAGCTAAACATCACAAATACTCATGAAGCAAACAAATATGATACAATAACAAATTTTATTTAATTTTCTTAAGGTTAGTTTTATTAAATAGATATATTCTATATACAACATATGATTATTAACACAACACTGAAAATGTTATATGTATACAAAATTCAAATACAAAGTATACCCTCTTTATGGCAACAATTACAAGTTAAGTTACAAATATTGATCAGGTTCACTGAATGCATGTGTAATATTACTCAACTGAAGTTATAATAAATGACATAAATGTAAAATTTAGATGTATAGTGCCATATATGAATAAATAAATGAAATGATGCCAAGTTCTTAAGTAATTAACTTGTATTATACAACAAAGTCGCAATACCAAAATAAATAAGTTGAAATACCAAAATAACAAAGTCAAAATACTCAAATAAATAAGTCGAAATACCAAAATAACAAAGTCGCAATACCAAAATAAATAAGTCGCAATACCCAAATATTTAAGTTGCAATACCCAAATAAATAAGCCACCATACCCAAATAGATAAGCCGCAATACCCAAATAGATAAGTCGCAATACCCAAATAAATAAGCCACCATACCCAAATAGATAAGCCGCAATACCCAAATAAATAAGCCACAATACCCAAATAAATAAGCTGCAATACCCAAATAACAAAGCCGCAATACCCAAATAAATAAGTCAAAATACTCAAATAGATAAGTTGCAATACCCAAATAAATAAGTCCCAATACCCAAATAAAAAAGCAGCAATACCCAAATAAAAAAGCAGCAATACCCAAATAAACAAGTAGCAAATTCTTAGAACACATTCTACAATTATATTTTAATAAATAATTTAATCATCTCATAATTAATAATCAAATATCTCGATATCTTAAGTTATTTTACTCAATATTATGATTTCACAATTCAATTATTTTTCTATTTAGAGACACTTCTTAACCATTAAGTATTATTTAAATAAGAGGGGTATAAACTTTTTTCTATAATATTACATAAACGCAACACGCAATCAGTGAACCTTGTTGATAAATATGAACTGACCTATATAAAATATCAACATAGTTAACAACAGCATGTTAGAAAAAACAATAATATACAATATCTACTAAGTAGATTTATTAACATTACTACATTTTAAATTTATACATCACTACACAAAATATGATAATATCACTTTTACAGTAAACCAATAAATTATAATTTAAATATGCTTTTTTTTAAATTAAATCCATAAATCAGGTTAATTCAAAAGAATATATAAACTAATTAAAGGAAACAATTGCAAAATGCTAAAATCTTTTTCAATACTTAATTGGGTTAAAAAAATGCAGCGGTCAAGTCACCTAACCAAATAATTTCCCTAACCAGAACAAACAAGTCAAGGTCACGGACAAATAATTAATTAAGAAAAAAAATCAGTCAATCAATCTGTTTCTCAATTGTTAAAGAAACATAAAATAAAGCACTGGTTATAGACAAAGATTGAGAAAAGGTAGGTTAGAAGAGTGGTCCACTGTAAATGACCATAATTTTTGTTGACATGATGTTAAACCAAAGAATAAACAGATTCAATTTCAAAATTCATCAACGAATTTAAAGTCTGGTAAATAAAAACCTCTAGTCAAAAATGTATTTATTTAAACAACATTGTGAAGAATTGGAGCTATTTGTGTGCATCAAACCCTAAACAAAAGAAGCTATTTTGAATTTTCGATAAAATCATTTTTCAGAATTTTTTTTTCATTAGTGTACAAATAGACTATATCCGGAATTCAAATATTTGGGTTTTCCACTGCGGTACAAACAAACTTTCGCTGTTACAATGAAAACACGTGTTTAAAAGAAGAACAATAGGATTTAATCCATAGTTCATGCTGTTTAGCAATAATGTGTAGAAAACTTTGTTTGTACCGCCTGTGCACGGACGGAAAAACCCATAAATTTGAATTCCGGATTAGGTCTATTGAAACATAGATAATCATACAATTACTAACTTTGTGATTAAATTTCTAAATAAATTAATAGGACTCGTTATATTTTAATTGTGAATCAAAAACTTGGTACCATAATAAAAAGCCGCGGCTGTGGCGTAGTGGTTAGCATGTCTGACTTTGAATCCGGAGATCGCAGGTTCGAAACCCGGTTGAGGTAGGTCATACCCTATACATGAATTGTCGGCCTCGTGGTATGGTAAGTTAGTACTGGTGATAGATAAGAGTCCAGGAAACCTATAGTAGAAAGAGCTGGCCGTCGTGTATGTGACCTATATATGTTTTGAATGCGACGTTAAAAAATATTAAAATTCCATCAAATCATCCAAAACAGCTCATTAAGTTTATGTTTTATATGCACATAAAATAGCTTTGATTCTTACCATAGAACAAGCATTGTAAAATTATGGAAAACTGTTTAAGGTAGAATTACCATTATTATTTTATTTATCATCACATTCTTCAAAAGTAAATTAATACCTAAAAAACACTCGGTATCATACATGTAGTATTAAGAGTTTAAAGTTACAGCTGACAAATTGCACCACCTAAATTTCATGTAATACACTTAATTCAAACCACAATTAATTTAACTCAATTCAATCAAATGATTCTATCAAAAATTAAATAAAAGGCATTTTCATACTTTTCCGATTTGATTTCAAATATAAAATTGTAATAAATGGAATTCTACCGTTAACACTTCAAATTGTTTGCTCATAAAAATACAATGCATTTCACAAATATTGATGATGTTATGAATTTTATTAATTTGAACAGTCAATGGTGAATACATTAACCTGACTGATTTAATCAAACTGTAGTGTATTACTGTTTAAATATTCAAATCAGCGGGGTAAATGTATGTACCACTGAGAATCAAATAAAATTTAACAATAAAATAACTAATTTCACACAATCTGAAGCAAAGTACTAATTATGCAACCCATAATCAACACTATGTTTGTTCTACTTCTATAAATTAACCACAGATTTTTTCATTAATTTCTATGAATACCTATATTTTCGACATGGATTTTTCAATTACAGCGACCAACTCACCTAATCACCTTTCCTGGATACCTAATCCAGTACTCATATTTATCTGTCTCGGGTCAATGTGCACAAGTTGTTTTTATCTTGGAAAAAAAACCCAGGTTAATATATAGGACTAGAAGGAATACAACAATCAACATAAATAACATAGTACACAAACAAACATGACAATTATATAGTCAAAGGCATGGGTGTCAACAGTAAAGTTCCACTGAAAAGAAGACCTAGGTTAATATTGGTTATTGCAAAAATATATGTGATTTAATTACTTTTTAAGTTGAAAAGTTAACCTGCTTGAGAGAAAAAATGGCCCTATATTAGGATCATTTCTTTGTATACTGATGGTCCCAAGGTGAACTTTACTACATAATAAATATACGGTGAAGTTCCACTTTAAAGATAGCAAATTGTGTAATTATGTAACGTTTTACATTTCTAAGTCCTACATGTTTAATTTAAGAAGAAAATAGTCTCTAAATTAAGACCAAAGCTCTAGTTAACTACTAGAAGTTGAATCGTCAATTATAATCACCTAGTATTGGAACTTTACTGTAGTAACAATGAACATTTTGTATACATAACATAAATATAAGACATTCATAAAAACAAACATCATTCAGGGTTTCAACTAACACAGGACTGGGATTTTTTATTCACTTTTAATTGAGCTTCATGACCAGCATCATATCAAGCAACTAGTTAGAAGTCTGAAGATAAAAATCTATCACTCAATGGCAAAATTTACTTTTCAAATTTCATTCAATTTTTGTTTTAAAATCTCCAGATTTAGAATTATTTGTAGCAAGGTAAGATTACAGTTGTAAAGTTTTCAAACGCCGATAGAAGCTCAGGGTACTAAAGCACAGTGCACAGGTAAACAGGTAGCCCCTTGCTTGAAAATCACAGGGTTGCTTCTCTGCACAAGCAATGGTTTGTTTCAAAACATTCTACAGATTATACAATAGTGACAACAATTTTAATTACTGATCAATAAAATCATCACAATTCACAATACAAGTTACAATAATCATTCATTATTGATATAAGAGCATTGAAACCAAGGTTTCACTGTACTTAAATATTATTTTACAGAGAACAAGCAATCTTAACAACAAAACTGTACATTTTGGGTAAATCCTTTTAGTGTTTGCTTGCAGTATCCAGAGACTAAGAAATTATCTTAAAACAGAAAATTATTTTTCATAAAGCAATAAGTAGAATACTTAGAAGCTCTATATAAAAGCATTTAGTGCTGAATATTTGGTGAACATTGTAAAAAACTATTGACTAATGGAAACTGAAAACTAACACTTTAGTAAGGATGACTGGATGAGGAACCGTTCCCTGAGCAAAGAGGCAACCAATGAGTTTTCAACCAAAAGGCGACCTGTTCATGAATACACTGCATAAGTTAAGTGAATAAGATAAATGGAACCATTGAGATAAGGCAGGCAGAGAAGAAAACAACACTCTTAGCTGTAACTAAGTTGACCGTTTTTTAAAGGTCATGTTACCAACACCACATCAGTATAAACTATAAAAATTCAACAAATTTTGGTAAGTAAGTTAGTTATATATATAATTCCTAGTTTATCAAAATATAGAAGTCCTACCAGTTCACCAAACCAGTTTTCCTGGACAATTTTCATTACCAGTATGTATAATTTGAATATCTTTCTACTTTGAGCAGATAATTCCATTTAAAATGGAACATAGGTATTTTAATTTCGTACTTTCAAGGAAGGCCATTGCAGAAGTCTTAAGAAATCTGAGAATCTACAATCAGGTTATGTACGGCTCATCAAAAGTCTTATTCATGGACACATCTTTACAGGTCCATGAAGTTTGAACACCTCTCCACACTTGGCAGAAAAGTCCTTTTCACAAAGGAACATAGGTATTCAAATTTCTTATACCAGCTCACCAAACCCTTATAGTTATACATGGACACATCTTTACAGGTCCATGTAATTTGAACACGTTTCTTCATTGAGCAGAAAATTCCACTCAAGAGGAAAAAAGGTATTCAATTTTTAATACAAGGTGAGCAAGCCACACATTACATTCAGTAGAAAATCAAATCTATGAGAATACAATTCAAGATACATCAACAGATCAAATTTCATTGTACTTAGAATGGACAAGTCACATGAACATAAAATGGACTTTTTGAGTTGCTTTAAAATATGAATGCATGTATGAAATAGAGAAATAGTCTGACAGCATTAATCTGATATTTTTTAGTCACATTACAGGGCTTTTTTTCTTTATATAAACATTAAAGGGTCTATTTACAGACCCCTTCCCTTTTAAATTCTTAAATTTCTTTTTAAGTCTATTTTCAACTACTTTTTGAGTCTACCTTAGATTTTATTTCCCAAAAATCATGATTAAATTTTCCTAAAAGTTTATAATAAGAAAGGCCCATGCCCTTTCCCCAAATACTGAAAAGAGTCCCTACATCCCCCATGTTGCTACAAAGATTTTTTGAAAATTCTGTACACTGTACAACTCCCTCTCAGATGGTTATAAATAATTAAGAAACCTTCATAAAAGTCTTATCAAAAGAAAGACCTATACAAATGGTGCAATGTGTTTTAAGCCATTTAGAATAATGCAAGACAAAACTGAACAAAACATCATGCAAATATGTCTCACATTTTCCTAAACAACATTTATCAGTTTAATGTTGTCAGACATCAGTCATAGTTTTAAATCACAAGCCAAAAGCCTGAGACTAAAGAACATTTCTTCAAGTTCATGAAAATAACAGAGATTATAATTTTAATCTGGCTAGTTAATCAATGAATGTTCTATTAATATTGTCAATAAGCATAATTCAAATAAAGCTGGCTAGTGCTTGTGAATTCAAGGCAATGACTGACACAAGAAACAAGAAAAATATAAAATATGACTCACCAAGTCTGAAGATCATGCTCGACTCTTTGGAATTTCTTTACTTATTTACTATTTAATAATATTAATAAAAGTTTGTCCTTTGTGGCTCATTTTTAATCAAATATTTCTATATATGTGGCACATTCATATCTTAGTGTCACATTTTCATTTTAAAAGCACAATTAAATTTAAAAGCAGATTCTTATTTAAAAAGTCACTTTTACTTTATAACATTTTGTATGAAAACTAAAGTTCATACAATGTTCATTTCTGAATTCAATAAACTTATATCACATAATCCAGTTTTTACTATTACACATCCTTAGTGATCTGTATCTTGACTTGTGCTGAGTTTTGTTGAATCATAGATGTCATTCTGGAAGCACTCAAATCAGCAGATCTTTGTCTCCCAACTGTGAATACAAATAATTGATAAATAAGATAAACACTTCAGTCTTCAGCTATATTTATAACAAAGTAATCTGATAGAGCTAATTCTGAACTCAAATTTTGTAGGTTTTCAATTAGTATGGATGCTACATTACAAACTTAAGTTTAATTTATTAAAGCAATTTAGCATTAATGTGCATTCTGCCATCAGCTGCGAATTCCTTGAATGTCAAGCCCTGTACAGACAGATTTACCAGACCTCTTTCCTGGGCACTTTTCAGCAAGGAGTCCACATCTCCATCTAAAGAGGAAAATGAAAGCAAATTTCAAAGTTTCATGTAAGCATACAATTCCTGCATTGTGGGATTTAACCATGGACATCCAGACTCATATAAAAACATTGCAGGCTACTACTAATATGTGATTTTTGAGTAATAAATTTTTTTTACCTTGCTAAGCATAACTTGTGACTAGAAATAGACATCAATCTTCATGAAGGCAATTTTCACCATGTCCATATGCATGAAAATAAAAAAAATAAACCACTGTAAATATATATACAGTAAATTTGACACTGAATTAGTTTTTTTCTATCTAAATATTCAAAGTTTATGCAAATTCACTTTTATACTTCAGTTCAATATTGAAACAGTAACTTGTAAACAAGATATGTCAATCTCTCTCACACCCTCAACCAGGTCCTCTAGTAGTACCCAATAATGACAACATTTCCGGCTCATATATAAGTTGATTCTTTTAGAAATGCAGAGATGGATAGTCAGAGACTAGCAATCCAATTTTTACACTTACAATGTCAAAAGATAAAAATCTCCATGTCAGGAATGATTATGTCCATGTTACTGAAGTGAGAGGTTAACATATCTTTCTATCACTACTAGTAAACTACCTGTAACTGCCATAACCTACCAATGGTACCACTGTGGACGCACCCCTGAGGGCAAACTGCGTATAAAAGCAGTACCTCCATGGCATACTGAAACATCATGTTCCCGTAAGGAATGCATCTGATGGTTCAGTAGCGCCCCTACCAAAAGTGCCACACCGAATGCCGACAGTTAAAGGTGCTGCACAGCTTCCCATTATATACAACAACATATACAATAAGCATACCTACATATAACAGCTAAACATAACTACAATCATTGGTTAGTATTAGATGTCATAGCTTTCAGTCTTTGTTCATGTCAATTTGAATATTTGGTACAAGGGGGTTCAAGTGGGTGTTAAAATTGGGTTAGTAATCTCTAGACAGCCATCTAAGTATTTCCAAAATTCAACAGAAATTCTTTAAAACAAAACTTTTGGCATGACTGCATAGTACCAGGAGACTAGGAAGAGACCTCAGGAGTGATTTGATATAAATTGTAACAACTTGTCACAATATTAAACTGAAATAAATTTGTATGAACTTAACACAAATCAATACTTAAAAATCTTTTGGGTTATGTTAACTTTTTGAACAATTATGCAAATAAATGTATCACAATTATTTGAAAACAATTTATAATTTAGCTAGTAACATGACTTCAAAAATACATGTATATATACTTAGCTTAAAATGGTATAATTGTCATATGTTGTTGTCTACATGTTGAAACTAATGTCCATACATATCTCAGATCTTATACACACTGACTAAATGTAAGTTACACTTTCAAATGGCCACAAATCTTCTATGGTGTACTTGGCTTACTTCTTTAAACCTGATAGACAAAATTTGTAATCATCTTAGGGTCAAACATAATATTTAAATATTATTACATACTATACAGGGCTTGACTTTAAAGCTTTTTTCAAATTCAAACTCCAGGCACCCTACCAACTGCGCTATCGACCCAGGTTGAAATAACATAATATTACAAGGATGTTAGTTGAAAGTTATGAAAACGCTTCTTTTAAAATACTGAAATAGACAGTTTTCAAGTAAATTACAGAGTAGTTAATACTCAAAATACTGAAATCAGAATTAATATCTAAAACTTTCACCCATGATATACATACAATACAGGGCTTGACATAATAGCTTTTTTTCAGATTGGTGAAAAACAAGAAGTGTAATAGAAGCCACTAGGACCCCAGAATACCACGTCCTCATGATGTTAAAAGTTATTTTAGATATAAAATGAACTAAAAACAAACCACTTTTTTTTATTTTAGTACTCAAATGAAAACTCAGAAATATAAAAAATCATAGAGTTTACAGCTTTATAAAATGCTAGATCTAATGATATATAAATAACACATGGCTATGAGGGTGACAGTACAGATTATCAACCTGAGGAAAATAATATCAACCGAGATGCTAGCGTTATTTTTTTTTATACAGAACAAAAGTTTCGAAGTTCGTTTTTTCTAAACTGTCAAAGTTCGAATAATTTCACTGTGAATGATTACATACAATCTCAATATCACGGGTGTTAGACAAAGAGCACGAAGTCACAGTGAAATTATTCATGTTTTGACAGTTGAGAAAAAATTAACAATAACATGTAAATATTTTTTGAACAACAAATAAGAACACAGTAAAGAAAACTATCGGTAAAATAAAAAAACTGAATTATATCACTAATATACCCTGCCGCAAACGGGATTCGAACCCGCGATCTCCGGATTCAAAGTCAGACATGCTTACCACTACACCACGGTCGCGGCTATTTACGGCTACTAATCATTAATAAGTGGTCTCCCAATAGATAGCGGGTAATAACCATGTGATCGAACAAAATATCACCCGCTCTGGTATAGGGCTTTAGCATAGGGAAAATCCAGTGAGTTATCATAATAGCAAAGATCATCTTTCAAGAATTGGTGATACATAGATATTGCTATTTTTGATGATTTTTTTTTCTTGAAATGTCATATTCAACACATACTTAGGATATACATACCACGGGCACCTGTTCCTACTATAGGTTTCCTGGACACTTTTCTATCACCAGTACTTACTACCTGACCACCAGGCTGACAACTCATGTATAGGGTATGACCTACCGCAACCCGGCTCAAACCTGCTATCTCCAAATTTGAAGTCAGACATGCTAACTACTATGGCCGTGGCTATTTCCGATGTTGGCCTTAGGTATCGTTCTGTTTGATAAATTAAACTGTACCTTATGTCCCATTCTTGTGCTGAGTGTAACAAATAAATACACTGAATAAACAGTTCTTGTCAGGTCATACAACTTCTTATTTCATCTAATTGTCTCACTAAAACAATGCTAGCATCAACTGAAATTTAAAAAAAAAAACATACATATATTTCAATAAATAAGGCTGATCTAAAAAATTTGTTTGTTTGCAGTAATTAATGCAACTAAGAATTTTCAATATGGGAAGGTAGGTTGATTTTTTCCCATTTATATTAGAAATGTTGCTTAAGTTCTAAATACAAATATTTCAGAAAATCAACAGATAAAACAAGAAAATCTGTGAGCTAATGCTCACTAGTGATACCACCGCCAAAATCTAAAAATATGCGACGTAGATGAGCAAGGAGGATGAAATCGCTTTACACCACATGGGACTATGGGATGAAGCAATATGCAAATTATTAGGCTGCTGCATGATGTAGTTGCTGAGAAAACTGCGACGGAAAATTTGTAACGGACAGACACACGGACGGACGGACTGACAAGGGTAAAACAGTATACCTCCCTCTTCTTCGAAGCCGGGGTATAATTATATGGCAGAAATAATGACAGATAAAAGCAATGCCAAACCAAAAGAAGTTTGCGTAAGGATTACTTTCTTTCGTTGGTAGCACCAATGCAAACATTTCCTCAAGGGGCACGAAAAACAAATTTTGACCAAGTAACTTAAACTCATAATTAGAATATGTACAAAAGCCAGTCACCGCCAAACATGGCAGAACAACCGACAATTCCTGTAACAAGAGCTGTCAGAGGAGACAGCATGCTGGACTAGAAAGTATTTGTCACAGGAGATGTGGTTGATAAGGAACATACATATTTAAAAATTTGAAAAATTAATATAACCTTAACAAATCTACAGTAAATAAATAAAAAAAAAGAAAATTTAAGTTCATGGAGGAAAATATTGAAAAATGTTTTTGGAGTTATGAACCTTGTCACTTGAGATGTGGTTGATAATAAGTATTATGCATTTAAAGTTTGAAGTCAATACCTAAAGAAATAAAACAGTTGCAGTAAAAAACAACATCTTTTAAAGAAAATTCTAAGTTCAAGGGGAGATAATTCGGAAAAAAATTACTTGGAGTTATAAACATCGTCAAATGAGATGTGGTTGAAAATAAGGAACATATATTTAAAGTTTGAAGTTAATATCTTAAAAATTAACAAAGATATAGAAGAGCGTATTTTACTGCACAAAACTAATCTGTGGACAAAAACATTTATCAGTTCAAGGGGAGATAATTCTGGAAAAAATGTGTTTGGAGTTATGGACCTTGTCACACTATATGTGGTTGATAGTATGATACATATCTTTAAAGTTTTAAGTTAATATCTTAAGAAAAAACTATGCAACAATGAACTATGAACAATGCAACATAAAGAACAAACATTTATGAAATGAAACGCACCATAACAATATCTGGGAAATTATTCAAAGATGCACAGTTTTGTAAAAGAAAGAGACAAAAAGGGACTTCAGTTAGTTATTTCCCCTTGTATACTTTTCAAAATAGGTAGGTCTAATTAGTTGGATTACTCAGATTTTACCCTTACTTTTCAATGTTAATTTGCCAAATTTAATCTTAAATAACTTTTTTGTAAATCATTTGATTTGTTTGAAATTCAAGCTACTTATTTTTAAGTTAAAGAACTATCTAAATTCCATCACTTCTGTTAATATCTTCATTTACAAGAAAGATATTAGATGAAATATTTTGTTACCCTTACATAGGAATTCAATGATAAAATCCGAGGATTCCAACTGTAAGGACCTACTTACCAATTGGATTGCTTCAGATTTTATCAGGGAAAGATAACAGGCTAAAGTCCCTAATTCGCGTCTTCTCGAAAAACATTTCCATGGCCGTGTGCACATGCGCAAGGTTATTCTAATTGGGTAACGACTACAGTGCCGGGATGTTGTCGTCATCTAAGTAATGACGCGAAATGACAAAAGGCACAAACCCATTCCATAAGAATTTGTAGTCAGACGAGTATCTGACTCCTGGGTTGAAATGAATGATCAGAAGTTATTCATTACCTTTTTATACATCTTTAAATTTGTTCAATTTTCAATGGAAACATCACACTTTACATGGTTCAAATTATCTTTCTTCCTGATTTTCATCAACAACAATTGAATCTATAGTTTGTATACCTGTAAGCAACATAAATATAAGACAATGAAACTACATGCACGTGCATTTCAATGTAGTATAATAAATATAGCGGCATCCGAGGCGCAGTTGTAGAGTGCATAATATAGGATCAGTAGAAGCAAAGTCCATTCCCTGTCGTGCCAGGTTATCCCTGTCCATGAAAACAATATCTAATGTTTATTTTCTTGCATAGAGATAATAGCAGTCGACTCTTAGATGAGTAACATACGACTACTATAACTGGTCAAGAGAAATATAGTGTAAAGCTGGTAAGTAAAACTGCAGCCGAATAAATTATCAATAAAAAATAAGGATAAAAAAATAATCCTAAATAAAATATCATATCTAAATGGATCAAGAGTTTAATGGTGTACGTACATTCTGTAATGTCCATCAAAAATATATTATATAATATGCCATACTATATTGGGAATTATTTCACTTTATTGTTCAGCAGAAATTATGGGCGAAACCAACTTTACTACTTCAGTAAGGTTTTAATTACACTGAATGAATTAGCAATAGCTGGGACTTTCTTCAACGTCGCTAGCAACTTGTGGCCACTTTTGCTAGGAAAATCTTTTTGCTAACTTCAGCGACGTCTTTCTTCACTAGAGAATTATAAGTGTCCAAAATTTGGGTTAAAATAAGATAACATATGGGAACACAAGTTATACAGAAATTATTATTTTACCTTAACTGTTGTACATTGAGATAGTACAATCATTCTCAACCATTCGTTACACCATACCTTCGTTGTCCATACTTTTGATGTAGTAAATTGTTTGTTGAAAAATTAGAATTCAAGTAATAGTTATTCAAACTTTAGACAAAGCAATCTGCAAAAGAATACAGAAATTATATTTTATATTTAAGTATAAAAGTATTGTAGAATAAACGAATAAAAAAAATAAAAGAAAAGAATATAAAGGATTTTACAGTATTGATAATGGAATGAGAGAAGGCACTCAGTATTCTCAGCAGTACTAATAAAACACTTTATATAAAACTCAGATATACGAAAAGTAGCAATACAATGTCAGACGGCACTCAAACTGTAAGCTACGCAGTACATGTACTAGCATAACACTTAATTATATTAAACTCTGATATAATCGGAAATAGTTCTGCAAAAAACGAAAGCTGGCTGGTTAGTGACTACATAGTGTATTTTGTACGAACTAATCAGTTTAAATTCCATGTATTACATACAAAAAAGGCCTGACAAAACTGATGCGCCACGTTATGCAAATACATCTGATGGTTTATGGTGCTTTAATAGATTAATAATACAAATGAATGAATGAATGGAGAGTTTACACGGTTTTTAAAAATATTTCAGATATACAATGTTTTTCGACAGTCAATCGTCATACCCACAGGGGTTCTAAGCGATCACCAACCATTCATACCTATTATATATACTACATGTATATGTATAAATAGTTGGTGATTGCTTGGAATCCCTGTGGTCCAACCAAACCGTCCCTAGAGATGCCTTAATTACAAGATTTAAACGCTTAACTTATACTAGACGAATACACCTCACAAGTGGTTGATAAATGCTCAACTTGATACAAATGTACTTAATAGAATTGATGCAGAAACCATAGTGATGTTACACTTCTAGGACCATCTAAATCATGCAATTGTTTAACAATCGATTGGTCCTATAATTGGGATGTTTTCATTCTCAAATTAAACATTTGGGTCTTATAGTTTGTCACAAGTGGCAAGGTTTTACAATAATCAAGGTAGTCATTAAAGTGAAACTGTACTGTATTTTAAAACCAGCGGTGGGTTTCGTCCAGGAATCAAACACCTTACTCCTAAATAAGCAATCAACAATGCTGCCGACAAAATTTGCCAGATGAATCATACTCTGTTTCTACTATCTTCATAATTATTCCATTATAAAGTAAATAAATTAATTAAATAATTGAATTCTATAACTTACTTTTGCATCCTCTTAGTCTTTTTTTCCATCATTTAGACTCAGTATTTCTGATGAGGATGTCCAAAGTGCAGGTATAGCAAGCGCACTCCTAGATTGTCCTTCTAACGCTTCCTTTCCGTACAGATGTATGTTTATTTGATGTCCACGCTGCCAGACTTAATATTCTTGTACAATTAGACCAGTAGCCTGTTCAATCATGGAACTAAAAAGACATGAAACTAAACAGATATAGAACGAAAAACGACATGGAACTATACAGATATGGAACTAAACAAACATGGAACTGAACAAACATGGAACTAAACATACATGGAACTAAACAGATATAGAACTAACAGACATGGAACTTCGCCTACTTCGAGTGATCAGTTCTAGCGAAGCTGTTAAATTAATTCGCCCACTTTGAGTGATCAGTTATAGCAAAGCTTTTTAATCAATATGCCCATTTCAAGTAATCAGTTCTAGTAACGCACTTAAATAAACTAGCCAATTTCGAGTGATCAGTTCTAGAAATGCACTTAAATCAATTAGCCAACTTCGAGTGATCAGTTCTAGCAATGTATTTTAAAAATCAACTTGCCAATTTTGACTGTTCAGTTCTAGCAAAGTACTAACATCAACTAGTCAACTTCGAGTGATCAGTTCTAGCAATGCACTTTAAATATCAACTCGCCCACTTCGCGTCATCTAGCAAAGCACTAACTTCAACTCGCTACTACGAGTGGTTATTGGCAACAAAGCAAAAATTTAGTGCTCATATGGCGAGTGGTCAGTTAGTTCTTACATAAACTCAAGTAAAAATTAAACTCACTTTATATACTAGAAGTTTGCGTTGTCTGCAGACATCAGATGAAATTATTATACCAACTGTTGAATATTGCAACAAGAATATATAACTGCCAATTGTTCATCAACACTTCACCCGCTTAGAACTAGAATGATGACTGTTGACAAATTTGTTCTGCAAAAAAATAGTAAATGCATAATACCCACAAAACATTTTATTACACTACATTATTATAAAATCTAGTACTTCGAATAGCTATTTAATGCACAGATCTACATTTGCCAGCAGAGGTCGAGTAGTACAGTACATGTACTTGTGTTGCATGCTTAGATCAAGTGGTAAAGTACAGATCTTGCGAGTCTAGGTCGAATAGTGAAGTACTGATCATGCATGCCTAGGTCGAGTGGTAAAGTACTGATCTTGCAGACCTAGGTCGAGTGGTAAAATACTGATTTTGCATGCGTAGATCGAGTGGTATAGTAATGATCTTGCAAGCCTAGGTCAAGTGGTAGAAAGATTAAATATTTGTACTTTTGTTAACAGTTAGCTGGCAGCTTCAAAAACGTTGTGTAAGTAGTCCTATCTATAAGACCCTCCGTAACTCATTTCACATTGGGACATTATTCTGTGTAACAGAATAATGTCCCAATGTGAAATGAGTTACGGAGTGTCTTATATATAGGACTATTGTGTAAGGTGCCATCATTAGGCAATGACGGAACGATCTCGGAAATATCAATGTAACAATCAATTTGAGTGGCTTTTTTGCGCCAAATAAAGCCAGGAATCAATCCAAGGATTACTAACCTATGAACCGGTCAACTAGGACATGGGAGCTAAAATGAAAACTTCAATTACGACAGTGGTGGGACCACACTTATAATAATAGGGTTCTTACCACATCTGTCATACTCTAAGATACAGGAAGCTTTTTCAATCACCATCTGTTGGAGGCGCTGAGCGAGTTGGAGCATGTGACAGGTTGGAGAGGTTGAGTGGTGACGAAGATTGAACCAAGGTCGAGTGGTCTTAGAATAATCGAACCAAAGTATAGTAAGCAGCAGCTCATATTTATAGGACATGTACTATGAAGCAAGAGGCTTGTGTAGAAAAGTTGCATGGGCTTCGTGATAGGTGGGGTTAAAGCGAGTGAGCACTAAGGCTTCATTTGCATTTCGACTCCTAAACAGCCTTATGGTCGATAGAATGATGATCATCATTTTCATTGAAGCAGGTCGAGTGACTACAAAACAGTCGACATAATTTGCGCCATTGGTCCGAGCAGGAGACTGAATTAGAACATAAAGGCCTTTTTTTAGGTGACCAACGCCTGTAAGTCATTTTGCAAAGGTATTGCTCATTTTAAAGCACTTTACAGCAATATTATAACAATATGGACTCAAAACATTCAAAATAAAAACAAAAAATCTAATAAATAACTCACATCAGCAAAATTTTCCGACTTGGCCGCCATGTCGTCTCTTCAAAATCTTCATTTCAAGGCGGAAAAATTCGTGATTGAGTAATCACGTGACCAGTCAACTATTTTTAGCCAAACAAGTTTGTTATACCTAGTGTAAACAGAGTGACCGCTCACACAACCGGTTTAGATCAACATTCCAATCAGATTAATTTTACATTTTCAGGGGCGGATCAAGGATTTGTTCTAGGGTGAGAAGGGGGTCTAAACTTCCGAACCACTACCACATTATATTCTGTTTGCAAAATAACGCAACATATTCAATATAAAAAAATATATAACAACTTCATCTATGTTAAGCACAAAGGCGAGCGAAGCGAACCCGAGAAAAAATGCTTAATGCTTCTAAAAATTGCTTACAGTAAAAGAATTCACTCATGAACGGGAACATTTTCGAAATTTCAGGGGGGAGGGGGGTTCGGACTCCCCTTACCCCCGCTTGATCCGACTATGATTTAAGCAATTTTTTATTTTCAGTAACAATACTAAATTAATTTTGTAAAAAATCCCAAAAATCATTTTTGTTAACTGAAAAGTTCCTTTTTTCTAATTTGCATGTTTTTATCAGCTTGAAGTTATATTACATGTTTTAATTAAATACTTATACATTTTGTACTTCTTTGTAGTGCCATTTAATTTAAGGGGCGAGGGGAAAGGGAGGATCCCTAATCGTTTTGAAAGTTTTTCCTTCCAACATGATGTCTGAAAATCTCATTACAGTCTAATATTATGTAAAAATATGATTATTATGTAATAGTATTTATGTTTAATGTTCCAAAACATACGTTCAAAGAACAGGGTTGTCATGACGTCATCATTAATTTATATACGTTAAGAGGGTGGGTGTAATGTATTCATCATTTTCAGTAATCGCCTCACTCTTCATAGAGCATAATCGCGATGAAAAACGTACGTACGTGTGCAGCAATCGGGTATCTTTTTACAATTAAAAAATTATTCTATATATACAACTATGGTGGCATATTTCTGCCATCAGATAACCACATAACTAACTAGTTAATTAAGAGGTTAACTAGTTACGTCAACTAGTTAACCTCTTAAGTTAATTAAGTTAAGTGGTTATCTAGTTACCGTAACTAGTTAACCTCCTGATAAGGGACCTTAGTCAGTTATTTCCCCTTGTATACTTCAAATGGGTAGGTCCAATTAGAAAAATTGGATTACTCGGATTTTACCCTTACTTTTCAATGTCAATTTGCCAAAATTAATCTTAAATAACTTTTTTGTAAATCATTTAATTTGTTTGAAATTTAAACTGAGTATTTGTAGGGTAAAGCACTATCTAAATTTCATCACTTCTGTAAATATCTCCATTAATAAGAAAGATATTAGATGAAATATTTTGTTATCCTTACATAGAAACTCAATGATAAAATCCAAGAATTCCAACTGTAAGGACTTACTTTCCAATTGGATTGCTTCAAATTTTATCAGGGAAAGATAACTGACTGAAGTCCTTAATTAACTACGATGTAGTTAGATATGTGGTTACCTAGCTGATGGCAGAAATATGCCACCATAATACAACAGTTGTTATGACGATGAGATAACTTGTAAATTTACTTCATAAAACTAGGCATGCGCAACAATTGAAAGATTGAAACAAAAAATATATAAGTTATAATGTTGGTAATAGATTAATTTTATCACTATAGAACCTTAACTTCAGTAAGGAGACAGTTAATTATCATTGGGAACTCCTCGGCCTTTCACTCAAACCATCCGTAATTAAGGTAATTCTAATGCCCATTGATGTATTAAGAAACGAATAAAACATTCGAGACAAGGGCATCATTTTATGCATCACTATTTATTAAACAAACCTTTCTTAACTAGCATTTTAATACCTATTTGTATAAAACACCCTCACGCTAGTGTATACAAGAAAATTTATGTATCTGCTGTATCAATGCAAACCCTTCATTATATTAATGGAAAAAACGACCTCTATCATGCGTAAGCACAACACAATTACATTTTTATAAAAAAAAAACCCGTTGCCATGGCAATTGAAAACTAATGTATTGTTAGTTTTTTTTTAATTCAATAATGAAGAGTCTTGCGTTTACTTCGTGAGGTTTTTGTTTATTCAATTCCAGGTAAAATATAATTATACAAATACTATATGTACATGTATTTATTCAATTAATAATCATTTTATTATTCTGAGAAAAATCTATTATATGAAATGTGACCTTCACTAGTAAGAGAAAAAATATTTTCGTCATTAAATAGTCAATGACTTTACTGATGATTTATTAAAGGATGATTTAATTTTTACTTTATGTGGACCGATTCAACAAACAACAAAAAAAACAAACACCACTTGCATGGACAAAGCCACTCACATTCTCGTATCCAGAGGCTATCAGGATTCTCAATAATCTTGACTACCTTTGGGTATGAAAATGAGCAACTTATTATGCTGAAGACGTAGGTTCTGTCCCCATATTACTTCATCATTTGGAACTACCTTGGATGTTACTGCGTAACACATGATCGTCAGTTAACGGAATCACCCGAGCGGTTTTCCGAATGACTACTTCATGTAAGCGTAAAGGCCCGGTCACATAGGCCAAAACGCATAAATCACGCAAAAATCACGCACAAAACTCGAGTCTTACGTGATACATCCGTGATATTCGCGTTTCATCAGCGTTTCTGACGTGGAGCATTCGTAGTTGTGAGTGGAACTGCGCCGTATCAGCGTTATGCGCGATTCCAGGTTTTTAACAGTTCAAAATTTATCTTCGCGTAAGAGTTTACGCAGTTTTGCGTTGTTTTACGTATTCTTTGCGCAGTTTGCGCAGTTCTTACGCGGATTATGCTCGAATCATGCGTGGAACATCAGCGATCGTGCGTAAAAATGTTGTTTCCCTTGCCTACAGTGGTTTGAGGATGGGGATAAGCACCAGCATCTTCATCACTCGTCTCTGCAGCAACCTCATCACGAGGAGCATCACGAGGAGTATCACCAGGAACATCACCGGGAGGAGCATGCACTTCAGCTGCAACTTGGGTCACAACGGCAGCTTCACGTACAACTGCAGGTTGGAAAGTGCTTGTGGACACAGCTGACTCATCACCAACAGCTGCTTGGTCATCAGCTTGCTCAGCAACAAAATCAACATTAGAACGGGCCTTCCTCCTCTTCCCCTTAGTCTTCTTGGGGCTGGCCCTGGAAGGCTGAGAGCTTTTCTTGGGAGGCATGGTGGAGAAGTAGGATGTATTGTTGAGTGATGTGTTCACTGTGACTGTCGAAACAGGAATGACTCGTCCTGAAGCCCGCATCCGTTTATATACGCGGAACGGCGTCGAAAGGACGCGACTCAGACGCACATTATGCGTAGTTCATGCGCGAATCATGCGCGAATCATACGCAGTTTATCAGTGATAATGCGCAGAATATGCGTGGTTTTCCGCGAAGCTTTCGTTGGGCACATACAATTCTGTGCCCCTTTTTGGGCTTATGCGTGGTTTATAAGTGCTTTGTCAGTGATCTTTGCGTGATTGATACGTAATTCTTGCGCAATGTATCGGTGATTTTTCATCGCGTAAATCGTAGAAAATGGCAAATCCTCGACAGACAAGCACGCACAACCAAACTTTATGCGTGATTCATGCGTTTACGTGCTAGTTAGGACTATGTGACCAGGGCTTTACGTTCAGAACTTAACGATTATTCTCCTACCCACTCAGTCTATATCAAGTAGGACAGTTGTCAGCTAGTGGCAAGACTGAGTTTATATGTGATTTCTACTAGATTGAAAGCTTGGGTCAACCAAGGACACTAAGGTCCACGGGGTCAACAGATCTTAGCCTATCTAAGGACCGTGAGTTGTATGACTGAACACCGTAATATGTCTGGTTGAAAGGCGCGGGTCGGAAAAGCAACAAAGACATTCTATATATATTGCATGTATTTAAAAGTGAACTTAAATTGATTCGAGTTTTCATTTATTTGTATTACTGGCGCTGGAAGTGTGATGCGCAGCAAATAATACACACTTTGCTTAGCCTCGCATAGGTACCATTGAAATCTGATAAGTATTAAAAAAAGACTAACAGCTATTTAAAACATTGAGTCGAGGCTGATTTTCAGTTTTTTCTTCAAACCGTAGTATTTGTGATGTCATAGTCACGTGGTATTGCTACCGTCGGTCAATGAGACTTGGGATCACTCTCTAGTTAAAGGTATAATATGACAAAGGTTCAGATGATGTTTTCACGAGTTCAATGATAATTTGAACATATTAGTGGCTTCTTAGAGGCTAAACACTGCCTTCATCTTATGTGTGTTCTTTACATGTTCCATATCAATGTTATAAATGTTTTCATTGGGTTCACGGTTTATATAGAGTCCTTGTTGGGTTTAAGGCTTTGTCAACATTAACTATGGTCATTTAACGGTGACCAGTTCTCCAAACCGAGCTTTTCCTGGGCTTTTGTAAGTATTCTCTTACCTTTTCATAAGACTGACGATCTCTCCATATACATGTACCTCATTTTAATGAAATATTATCTTCTGCTATTCTCATTCCCAACTCAGTCTGTATCAAGTAAGACAGTTGTCATCCACACAAAAGGTAGGAGCGGTGGTCCAGTGACAGGACACTTGTGTAGGGATCGAGAGGTTCCAGGTTCGAAGCCCACTTGGGGCACTGCTAATTTTGTTGAGCAAGAAATTTACCTGCGATTGCTTTACTCCACCTAGGTGTAAATGGGTACCTGTGAGGGTGGTATAATTCTGTTGCCCCAATCTGTCGGCTGCACTAAGCGGAGTAAAAGACTCAGGGGTTGATTGATAGCAGTAGCCCAATGACCAGGGGTAATAGCTGTAAAGTGGGTGAATGTGCGTAAGCATGAAACTTATAAGACTATAAAATGCCATTACTTTACTTTTACTTTATGTGCATATGTAAAAAGGTTGTGCCCAGAGATAAATTTAGAAAAGGTGAGTCAGCCATTAGCAAATAAAAGCACTTTGTATTGTTTGTAAGCATAGGTCCATAAAACTAAGACTGTCCAGGGAAGTGACCAAGTTGACTTACCAGTTTGTTAGGACTCTTAGTTTGCCAAAAACAGTAGCAAAGAGTAGCATTAATTAGCTTCCTAGCTCTCGTGGTGGCTATGAAATTATCTGAGCTTATGAATAGATAATTTTAATAGGAAACAAAAAGACAAAACACAATTTTAATTGACAATATTTTATTTGGATTTGTTTATATTTGTAACAAGGTATATACAGAATCTAGCACAAAGTTTTCATCTGTTACATCATTCATACCAAGGGATTATGAATTGTGTAATAATTTATAAAACACTGATAACGTTAGATATATTTTCCTCTAGTACTGTATATAGTTTATTCAATTTCGTGAAATATTATGCTATTATAATGGACAGCATGTTTTAACAAATTACTATGAATTTTCATGTCCAGTAAACTTTCATTCGGTAAGAATTTAGTTGACTTTCATTCGGTTCAGTAAAATTTTCCAATGAGTTAGATTGAAGGCCCAGTGCCAATGAAAGTTTGTCGTGAAGGTGGCAATGAATATGAGACAATTGATTGCCTTACAAATGAGCAAAACAAAGATTGGGTTGGCATAGATAACAATACAAATAAATCATGTAATACTAAGTTAGTATCAACTAAGACATGCTGCCATCAACAAATAGATACGACATATTGCACAAGATGACTTTACAATATAACACATAACAAGAAATGTAATGTGGAAACCACATTAAAGCTGGATTTAAAAACTTAAATGCAAAAATTACAAAGGGAAATAATCCATAATAAAGGTAGGTAGAGTTGTGGTTACTTTTTAATTCTGTTCATCACATGGTATGTTATCATAGTATGAAGTTTCATAAAAAGCTGACAATAAATGGTAGAAATATATGGTAAAAAAAAACTTTAATGCAATTGTTAACGCCTAACCGACTGCCCGCCCGCCCACTCACCCGCCCATGTTTCGCCAAACTATTAGCCAAATTTTTTGTTGAACATCAGCCTAATAAAAAATCGGTACCATGGTTCATACAGACTTCTAAAATATAAATTAAGGACCTTTTTTTCAGGGCATTTTTCCAAATTTAGGGCTTAATTTTCTAGATGCCTCAGACTTTTTCCTTAGAAAATCAGTTAAAGACAAGTAAGTGTTAGTCCTTGAGTCAATTTGCCTAAAATACAGAATTATTTGTTATTAAAAAGATATTTAACTTGGTGCTCATTTGCCTGGTAAATCATTTAGATTTTGATTATTAACCAACCAAATAGTTTTCAAAATAGTAATTTAGGGCCAGACAGGGCAAATTTAGGTACTTTTTAGGGCCAGACATGCAATTTAGGGCCTTTTCAAGACCATTATCAAAATTTAGGGCCTTTTCAAGACTGTACAAACCCTGTATACATGGGTAAATATTAAAAGGTTTTCAATCTTATGAAATTAGTGATTTTAGCAATTTTAACATTACAAACATAAGAACCTGTAAGCAGGTTCCATAATCATGAACTTTAGAACCTGAGAACCTTTACTGATGGCTATATTATATCAATATACTAAGGAGCTTGTTCATGAAATTATTTCTACGGCCTTTCTTCCTCCTACCTATGATTTTTAATTATGTAGGGCAGTTGTCAGTCACTGACGAAGGTATGCGCTTAGTAGTTGGTTAACAGCTAAATTCAGAGATTTAGCCTTTCCAGGAGGAGTGAGTAGGTTGACTGACCGCCGTTATGACCAATCGAATGTGTTGCAACCAAAACCAAACAAACAAAAATATGATATTAATTTTACTAAAGGTAACTTAATGCTGCATTTCAACTTGTGTTTCAGTAACATTGAGATGAGCAATTCGAGGGTTGCCCATAAGACTGTTGTATCTTACTCTTCAATGCAATGAACTTACTACAGTCTTATGGGCAACCCTCGAGTTTTACTATTTAAAGTACCTTGATAGGCTAAGATTATTCATTCCAATATTTTGTCTTCAAATTAATTATCAAATGTAAGAGGTCATTGTCTTAACCCACTAATGCTTAACCTAGGACTCAATCAATCATATCAATCAAGTCCGATAGTTTATTTGTCATTTGCTGTCGATGTCCCAGAGACTGGGGAACAGCAGCCGGCTAGATCTTCTAATGTCTGTCCCCCATGTAACCCTGTCTAGAGGATTACATGGAGGACAGACGTTAGACTAGTGAAAATTAATAATTATTATGATTAAAAATTTTCATGTAGGCTATTTGACAATTTTGCTCTTTAATACATTTGTTTATAACATAATTAATAGGACTAGAGCTGAAGAAAGTGTAGGGTGATGCACCAATGATTGAGTAAGCATAGTTAAATTACAGTGGAATTAATGACTGATTAAATATGAAATAATATTGTAATTATTTCAAATATAACAATTATGAAAGAATTAAATACACCTCAAATATAATAAATAAAAACAACAACAAAATAATGCCTTAAACATTTATATACAAACTTCTCACAGTGCTAACATCACACTTTGCTACTTTAATCACTGCCAACACGTAAATCACGTGACGCTAGTAATACCATCTATTTATAGAATGCCCAAACGTCTCACAGTGCTTATGTCACATTTTTTTATGTTGACAAATTATTGATTAAAACTATTTTTTATCTATATGTACTTTGAACATCATAATTTACTACAAGGAGACTCAATTTGTAGAAAATATTGAAGTGTAACAGAAAAGATGAAAAAAATATTCGGCTCTCTGAGGGACGAATTTACTTGTAGTGGCAGTGGTTATTGATTTAATAAAGGGAAATAACAGCTGCGAGGAGTTAGATTTAAATACAACAAAATTTAATTTATAATAATTGTACAATTCACACATAAATAGAATAACAAAATACATTAATACATTATAGTGCAGTACTAATGTAACAGGTTCTTCAAAAATTCTTGAACAAATCAAATTTTGAGAAAATTGATCAAGCATGCTGAAAGTAAATTGTCTATAATGAAAGCTTATTCATGTAATATAGTTGTATTAAAATAATTGTTTTATTATTATACAGGTATTTTTTACAATTGCTAATTATATACATAATGTTTTTTTATAGTCGGTTAAAAAGCTTACTAAAGCTTATGTTATTTATTTCATGTGTACTAACTCAAAATAATGATTATTCTATTCTACTCTATTCAATTCTATTCCATTCTATTCAGGTCAATTCTATTTAGTTTAATTCTATTCAGTTCAATTCAATTCAATTCTATTCTATTCTATTCTATTCTATAGTTTTGTATCATATTTCGAAGAACTCATTGATATTGATTACAGACTTAGCTTTAATAACATTTAAAAAAAATCTTTTATACTATCATGGGTACATGTTAATAGGTTTATCCTTAGAATAAAAATTCCTTCAAGGACATTTTGGTGTGCACTTTATCTTAATTACAATTTTTATCTTAATTATAAACTTTATGCTTGAAGTTAATTGTTTGTACTTATTAACACCATAGATCTACAAATGTTAATTACTAGTAATCAAATTTAAAGCTAAAACAAATTTTTATTGGTAATCAATTTTCCCCAAAAACAAAAACACTTATTGAAAATAATTAAAAATAAAAAATGCACGAGACATAAAAGTGAAACTTTGTTCTGAGGCTCGTAAAATGATCAAGGGTTTGAAAAGGCATACGTAAAAATCAATCAACCCTTTTACTGCTGGGGCAATGGCCAAAAACTGGCCAATTACTTCACTGCAACTTAATAGGGCCATTTTTATACGTTCTTATTTCATTAATAAATAACTGTCAGAGTCGCAACTAAGTGAAATTGGTCCCTTTTAGAAAGAGCAATTTAAACCCAAACCATGTTACCATGGCAAAGTTGGGATGGAGAAAAAATATAATTATTACTTTTCACAACCCTAAACATGCATTTTATTTCCGTACTGTTCAGTTTGGTTATTATATATATCCCCCAAATGAGGTTCAAAGCACTGGTCCAGAGGCTGAGATTTTACTATCATATCACCATTTCCCCGAACTCAAAGACCCCTATTCAGATCCCCCATCCCCTCTGGGACCCTAACAGGCTTGACAATATAAGAATTAGAAAATCAAGTAAATAAATCTAATAAATCTAACCACATTTTACTACAAGAAAAAAACTACTACAGAAGTTTTGACTTTTAAAATTGAACAAGATCTTCAATACAATACTGAGTACAAAAAATCAAAGATAAATGACGTAACTGTACATTCTAATAAGTTTCTATAAAAAGAAAACTACTATTAACACTTTATATTTGATTCTAGATTCCAATTCATATCAAGCTTCTCCATTCTTGTACCCAGAGGCTATCAAGAACCCCTGGCTGCAAGAATGGGCTTCTCCAGCACCAGCAGACTTTTATGCCATGCCAAAACCAAAATCAAACCCAACCATGTTCCTCATATAAAAAAAAGTGTCATATTTTAATTGTTAACACGGTCAAAGTATTTATGTATAAATGATGGAAGTTTCTTGGCCAAGAAATGAGTGGACATTTTTTTTGGCTAAGATTTATTTGTCATATGCACATAAATAATAAACAATTTATGAAAACTCAGATTTCGATTTTGAATAAATAATAAAATAAATTCTATATACTTAAGATTTGAATACTGTGTAAATAATAAATAAATTCTAAATGATCAAGATTTATTAATCATTTGAATAATTATAAGTAAATTCTATTTACTTATCAATTCAATTTATTTACTTATGAATTAAATACTGTATAATTCTAAATATTTAAGATTAATTTACTTATGAATAATATTCAATAAATAATAAATGTCTATGTATTTCGATTTAATATCTTATGAATAATAAAATTAATAAGTAAATTAGAAATACTAATATTCATTTATTCTATGAATAATAAAAATAATTAATGACTTATAAGTACCAAAATTGATGTATTCTATGAAATATTAATAATAAATTAATTGAATAATCGTCTTTAATATAAGTTTAAAGTTAAGAAACTTATAAGTCTAAAATAATAGACTTTCCAATTCGTTAGGCAGATTGTTTTAGCATGACAAATATTTCTGCTACATGGAAAATCAAAGAAGTCAGACGATAAACAAAAACCGAGAATCAATACAAAGAGTTTTAATTTTTATTACACATCGATCATAAGTCTGTACTTTCATGAGGGTTGGACTCCACAGACGAGTTCCGAGTATGGCCTGATTTAGTATTTTTAACTTCTTTATTAGTAATACTCATTTTGCTTCCACTTGCTGATTTCACCATTGAAGAGTTATGTTTCCCTATATGAGGCGAAGCATCGCTACCATCTTTAGATTTTGTATATGAGGAAAGTTCTATCGAATCAACCCCTGTTCGTTGTTGACCCCGTACAACAGCAACTTGGATATTGTCCGATGAACTGTCACCATTTGTAGCAGACGTGTTTAACGTTTTCGATTCTTTACGCACTTTTTCAGCTTTTTCTTTTCGTAACTGTTTACTTTTGGAAGCTTTCTGTTTTGTGCCGCCTTCATCTTCTGAGATAGTTGGCAATTTGCCAGCCTCATCAGGCTGTAGTGGAATGTCGTCTGCAAGAAGAAAATAAAAATTTACGTGATTGAGCATTTAAACACAGCAACTGACTGTTTGATTTAACGTTAAAGGTCTGTTTAATTTCATTAAACACAGAGTTTGTCTTTTTGTAGAGTTGATGCAGACACAAGTCCTATCCTACATTTTTGTAACTTCATTGTTAATGTTAGCCTCACTTCCTTTTAATTCTAATGCTAGTGCTCATTTTGATTGCAAACAGTGGTTAAACTTAGCCACTCTTGATTTTTATACTGGGTTTAAGGATCTCTCAACACAATTTAATGTTATTTTAGAGTGCTCAAAGCATGTAATCTAAGTTTTCCTTGACCCTTATTTAAAACTTGTTCTCAGCTACATGCATCCTTCTTGAAGACAGTCAGGCAACTTTTATCTAATTTATGAAGGAAATTGACATTATTGAGTAGGAAGAGTGCAATCAAGTTAGATTTGAACCCACACCCCCATTGGGACACTAGATTAGAAATCCCTGTGTGCTAACAACTCAGCTACAAGCTTGGACTCAATCTATATACACATATGTAATCAACATGAAAGATGTTAATAAATAGTGAAACAAACAAACTAACAAACAAACAAACAAACAAAGACACATCCCAACTATCATAAAGGATACAAAGAACAACAGACTCTGTTGTGCTATTTGCTAGGGGTGTAACAATACGGTAAAAACCGTTTCGCAATATATGCAATACACGAAACCCGTATTGCAATATATTGCATACATGCATAGCAAGAATTAATGCATGTGCATCGTCTTAATTTGATCAACATTGTAGATAGATATTTGTATTTTCAAATGATATACACGTATTATGCAAATGTTTGAATAAGTTAGAAAAAAGGTTTTGAATGGACTTTCAAAAATTATTATTCTCTAAATTACCAAAAATATTTCAAGTTTCCGAACACATTTAAACATTTATTCAAACACTCAAATTTCAGACTCTGATATAAACAATCAGTATGGAACATAACTAGAAAAACGGGTTCAGAGAAAAACGAACCGGTTAAAAACTGTCAGAAGTCGTATTGCAATATAAACCGGTATATCGGTTAACCGTTACACCCCTACTATTTGCGAGTAACGCATAAATACTATCACGGTGTATTCAAACCTGAAAACCAGTTTGTATCATACGATGACTGTGAGGACAAATGTACTCTGCTATACCTTGTAACGTAGAGTACTAAAATAACAACTGTTTGACCAAGTCTACTTTTAGAAAAAATTATCGCAGTTGCCACAAACTGATAATGTATGTGCATGTGTTAATGATATGTGCAAACAACAAAGGAGCAGATTTTATTGATTTTCAGCCAATGTATGGCAATAACACAGGTATCAGGATGGAATAGAATAGAACAGAATTTATTATAAACAGCATAAACACGTGGTGTTCGTCGCCATTACAATACAGTAGGGGTGTAAGAATATGGTAAAAAAACGTATTGCAATATGCAGAGCCCGTATTGCAATATATTGCAATACGTACCAGTTTTTCGCTTAGACATGCAAAGAATTAATTAATGCTTGTACCTCGTCCTAATTGGATCAGCATAGCACGCATAAGGGTATTTTCAAATGATCTTTTATCCAAATGTTTAAATTACAAATGTAAAATTGTCTATATGTTAGAAAAATGCGTGGTTTGAAACAGACTCTTGAAGATATTTTTTCTTTCAATTGACTAAATGTTTAACCTTTAAAAGCACAGTAAGAGTGTTTCATGTATTCAATTCATTTTATCATTTGTTTAAACATTTAACTATCAGATTCTGATAAAAACAAGCAGTATGACACTTAACTACAAAAACTGGTTCAAAGAAAAACGAACTGGTTAAAAACCATTAGAACTCGTATTGCAATATTAACCGGTATATCGGTTAACCGTTACACCCCTACAATACAGCAGGTGGCACACCAAATACATTTCCTAGAAATCAGAATGGTGCACAATCTTATATTTTAAGTGTTTGCAGATATGTAGAGCATTTGAATGGAGTTTTACGATAACCAGAAACATGTATGTGCACATGTTTATGATACATGCAAACAACAAAGAAGCAGATTTTTATTCATTTTCAGCCACAGTATGACAAAGATACATGTATCAGAATGGTGCACAATCTTATATTTTAAGTGTTTGCAGACATGTAGGGCATTTTAATGGAGTTTTACGGTAATCAGAAACATTTCAAAATGTAAGGAGAGAATCAAACCAGACAGGAATGAATCAATTGGAGGAGAAAGTTATTGAACTAACTCTTATTGATTAAATGATTAAACGCTAGAATCTTGTTTTAGACTTTAAGACACCAACCTGGTAACTTCTTGGCTCGGAAAGAAGCGTTTGTTATAGCAGTTTTAGAGAGAGTATAACTTGAAGATGCTGGTGATAAAGCTAAACTTAAACCAATAGGACCGTCATCTGGCTGACCACTAGGATTGTCCCGAAGTGAATTTCTTATGGCATTGGTCACCTGAAATAATAAATGAATGATTAAAAAGTATGATATATTTTTAATGAAATAAAAACTTTGTTTTGGGTTACCAGGGCAACGCCTCCAAACTAATATAAACTGATACATGACTTACATAATTCCCTTAATGCAAAAAGGTACCATAGTGTTCTTTGATCTTGATAGTACTTTTTTGCATAAAGGGGACGCATATTATTATAGAACTGATATACATGTACATGAATCTATCAACTTCACTCAGCTTGAAGGTTTTCACACAAAAAATAAAATATTTCATTACAAATATTAATTTCCTTAAGTTGGTACTATATATATATACAGTGGCCAGACCTTTTTTTACTTACATAACTGGGGCCGTTTAAAGTCACCTTCCCCTCCTCAAATTTCTTTAAAATCATGCAGTTTCCTCAAATTTTGAGTTTATCTTAGATTTTTTGTTCCCTTATCTATGAAATTGCAATAAATTCCCTAAATGTTCTATTGAAAGAAAGGCCCCAGGCCCATTTCCCAAACACTGAAAAAAGCCCTGGACTCTGATTTTAGGGCATCATGGTAAAACATGCACTTTTTATATACACCGGTTTACAGAAAAATTTCATTTTTCCGACCATCAAAGTCCATGGTCAAACTAAATAAGTATAAACTAAACTATCGGGTATATATCAACCATGTACTCACCAACATTACATCTGAGTACAATTCATAACAAGCTCTGTAATGTATATCAGTAATAGCCTGAGCACCTGGTCCTGCTTGACCATTGAACCTGTAATATATATTTGTAACATAAAAAATATTGTAATGTATGGTCCATTATGCTAAACATTTCAATGTACATACATTATCGTATTGCTAAATTTTGTTCAACTGTCAAAGTAGCATAAATTAACCCCGCTGATTTAAATACTCGCTGATATTTTTTATCTATAATTTTTTTAAATCAGCAAATTCATATACAATTGCATGTACAACTGAGAGTTAAAGAAAACACTACTAAAACTCCCTTTATTTCAAATTGAGTTAAAAAAGTGATTCGTTCAGCCCTGGATTATATCTTCAAAAAAAAGTGTAATGTTCTGGTGATTAATGCTATGTTAGAACTTTAAATTTTTCTAACATTTTTTTGTCAAATGGTGGCTGTCTTACCTCGTATTCCCTGAACAGGCTTATAGAACTCCAGACTCTATCTTTTAGCCTAGTTCTATTATTACTACTAAGCATACACACTCCCCAGAGGCTGACAACTGCCCTACTAGATAAAGAGATAGGCAGCAAAATGACCATAGAAAATGTTAAAAGACCAATCACCACTATGGTATGTAGGTCCTGTCTGGGAAGCAAACTCATGACCATTTGGTTTAAAGGCAGAAGCCCTTTCAATAAAGCCAGCTTGGAAGTTGAATAAAACATGATAACTAATGGGTTGAACATGTAAATGCTGCTTTAAATTAAAATGTTTTGACTAGATGAAAGCCTTGCATTGATTGGTCGACTCAAAGGTCATCTGAACGTGACCCCCTGTGCAATGTCTGGTGATCCCAGTACAGTGGTTAACAATATGGGTTCACAAAGATTGCCAGGAATTATTCCTTCACGCCACATTCTCATATATATAGTCACAAAATGTCATCAAGAGTCAAATTCCAGTACAGAAGTAAAGTAAAACCAATCGACTATTTTCAGTTGCCAACAGCCATAGCAACCAACAAAACGTTGCTAAGTATGTAAGTAAAAAACCTGATTTTTTATCATCAACTTGTCAGCAGTGACACAGAAGTGACCTCAGATATAATAACTATTTCACACATCTTTTTACAGCCACACCCTTCTTATAACAGAAATATGCCAAATAAAGCAGACACTATCAAGAATCATATCGCTAGAAATACAATAGCTTGTCTAAGCCTTATTGTAGTAATATAGACAGCGAATAATGCAATATGATAATATTTATGTAATATATTATATTTTTATTATCATTATTAATGAAACAATAGATGACAAAAATGTACGTAGTATTAAACTTGTTTCTTTTTGTACTAAACACAAAATCCACAGGCGATTTTAACAATGTATAAAACAGGTGGCTAACAATGTCATAATTTAATACTATATGAATCCACGGCCCTTTTATATAGTACATTCTCATTCGTCACAAGCCCTTGCTTATATAGGGTCCTTGATGAATCAGAAGGTTAACAATGTTATAATTACATCAGTCTTTGAATTCAGCCAGTGTATTGTGGATTTATTTTTACTGGGTTTAACGCTGTGTCAACACAATTTAGGTCATTTTATGTCGTCCAGCGCACCCAATCTAGCTTTCCTGGACCCTTGTCTATAACCAGTACTCACCTATCGTTCCACAAGGCCGTAAACTTCTCCATATACCTTATCAATGGAGAAAAATTGACATAATTTTCATGGAAGGGTATAACCTCCCAGTGGGGACTTGAACCCCTACCCCCCTCAGGACACAAGATTCCAAATCCCGGCGCGCTACCAACTGCGCTATTGAAAGAGTCCACTGAGTCTCGTGAATTTTAGAATGTGAGTTGTCTGACAATCTACCAGCTTTAACCATTATCATTTTAATTTCAATAAATGATATAAATGAAATCATTACTTAGAATTGGAACTACTTTCTTTCAAACATTTTTCAAAACAAGGAGCCTCATCACAATAAAAAAGTAGATCCTAAATTTCAAAAACAACCAAATACATAGATGTATTACTACCAGTATAGCAGTAAATATTGACAAAAACTCAACAGAAACAGTTTCTTACATAGAAATACTCACATAATATAATACAAACATGACAACATGTCTATAAGTAAAGCTGGGCTGACACTGATTCTAGGATGAAGTTCACCGCTACGACTTGACTGTCTCATCACATCAACAGAAGTGGCGCTAGTTGTTATAACATCGTTGTTGACACTAGAGTCTTCATCTTCATCGTGTATCAATGTGTGAAAACCAGTTGTTACTATCCTGGAATTTATATAACAAGTTTTTCTTACAGTCTGAGAAATTAGCAGGAGTCTGGTTGCCAGGGACAACCAATTTTCAATTGAACATCTAATATTATACAAAACAATCATAGTTCAGGTTTCCGAACATGCATACGTGAAAATAAAGGGTTTTTGTGAAGTCACAAATTGAAGAATCTTTAATGTGTTCATTCACAAAAAAGAGAAAAAAAAAATGAAAATAGTTTCATGAAGAGCCCTCAATTGAAGACTAAAACAATGTTCAACCAGCCTATGCCAAATATGTCAGTCAGCTGGTCCTTGCCTTGCCAATAATATTTACAAAGGTTTGAAAAACTTTACTATAATTATGTAAGACACAGTGTCTGACAAACTTTTATTAAACTCACACTTATAGCGATCGAAAATCATAGATTCCAAGAACACTTTCCTGCTGAATGATTACATACTCCCTGATTTTGAATACATCATTGAATTTTGGAGAAACTTTGTGATTTCTATAAAACAGCTTTGTTTGATATATGACACCAAAATGACAACTTTGCAAATTTGCAGACAGACTTTCAGTTTTTACCAGACTGGCTGACTGATAGATTTCTTTTTTTGGGGTCAACACAATTTAGGTAATTTAATGGCATCCAGCACACCTAACCTAGCTTTCCTCAACCCTTGTCTATAACCAGTACTCATCTACCCTTCCTAAAGGCCGAAAATATCTCCATATTATCTAATCAATGGAGGAAAATTGACATAATGTCAAATTTTCATGAAAGGGTAAAACTTCTCTGGGTGGCCTGGATTGACTGATAGATTTAGAAGTGTGGCATACACTGTACATGTACATATATAAACTAAATAACCAATTTAGAATCAAGGCTTGGCACCACTATACATAGGTCAATACAACGCAAGGTTTTTCCTTCACTATTTATCACAATATATGTACAAAGCCAGATATTGACACAGTGTCCCGGGATTCAGAGAATCCCAAAACCTTTTCAGCAATACTGGTGATTCTTGGCCTTGGAACTCCATCAGGATTCCTGAAACATTGCTCTGTTCTGATTGAATTTGACTTGTCATGAATTGTTTTCATAACATATGACTTCAAAACTGGATCAAATTTTTTTTCATTTAATGTATGAATCCTTAATAATAAGGAGCAATCTCTTAACAACTGAATAGGGATTCCTTTAGGATCTCTGGTAAAAGAGTTGGACCCCGTATATAACACAAGCAGTAAACAAATAAGAAAATACCAGTATCAGTCATCACAAAACATGGCAGACGGACGGACAAATCCTGTAAAAAATTAGGTCGGTCTAGATCTGCCAATTTCAGGACCGAAATTCCTGAAAAAGTTAGATCTTGTCTACATTTGCACAGGTAACTTAGTCTCTTTTTTTATTCATAAAAATATGTATAATGTCTCTGGTCCTGAGTAAGACTTGGTTCAGTCCTGTTAAATTTTGATCTTCTTAAGTTTAGAAGGAGTTTTACTGTGACTGCAGTATCAACTGGTACAAATATCTTTTTCCATTTTAAACAACAAAAACATCAATACATGCATACAAACAAACTCTATATTAGAAGAAAATGAATTTAAAAAAAACCTCTCTTATTAATGGAGATGTTGTCACCTGCTTCCAGAAAGTTTCATTCTTAAACCATATAAACTTAACAAAATAATTCCGCAATAATTCAAGCATAATTCAGTATAATGTACAAAACAGTTGCCTAGTTACTGATCTTTGCTGGGTTAACATAATTTTCAACAGTTTTTTTTCTTGGAATTGGAACCTAATGACACCTGCCCACATTTATAAGAACAGTTTATTTCTAAGGCATGATAATACCATTAGTTAGTTTGTATACGGGTTTGTTTAGTCCCCATAAAAACTTGTCTTATAATTAAATCATCTTAATATCACATGACCAATTGTTCAACAATTTGAAACATCAATAAGTGAATTGAAAATTGAACAGCTTCATTTTTTCAGGAAAAGGGCTAGGCCATTTTACTCTTCTTCACTTTTTTCCAAGAAAAGGGCAAGGCCAATTTACTCCTATTGAATTAATGCAAAAAATACATGCATGGCATCAGAGGGACCTATAATATTATATTTATCACCAAGGACTGGGTAGATTATAAAGTCAATAAAAAATTTAAGTGCAGTTTAAAGTCTTCCTCCATATTAAGGCACATGTTCAGCCAACTTTACAATTTTTGTATGATTATTCAATTTTTTTATAATTCATTATTATATATTTATAATTAAATTATACCACAAAACGAAAACTATCGATCCTGAAAATGTCTGACCAGTCTAACCTGTGGAGTGATACATGTGTCTCTGATTTACTACACAGTTAATTTCAAGGTGATAAAAGTAGTTCTGTCAATCAACTCACGCATATTTGTTTTAATAATCATTGTCAGGGGCGGATTCAAATCTCGTTTATACACTAAGCAGTAGTATTGCCAGTCATACAGGGTAGAATAAACACTTCGCCCGCTTTTTTTGCCCTGCTCGATTTGTACTTGAATCTAATGTGTAAGGAGTAATCATTTCACAAACGAGAGTTGATCGAGGGCAAGTTCAATGTTGTTTACTAATACAGGCACAGTAACTAAGTTTATTACAACATAATAATGACTTTGTCTTGTCAATACCAGTATGAAGCAGTAATCTAAAAGCTGAACTACTGTTATAATACTAAACCTCTCCTTCAATAACATACTAGTATACTACACATGTTTATGGCATCCAGACATTATCATCAGTAACAAATTTATGGTCACATGACCTCTACATGATATGATGGTCACATGACCTATACATGGAATGATGGTCACATGACCTATACATGGAATAGATGGTCACATGACCGATACATGAAATAGATGGTCACATGACCTATTCATGAAATAGATGGTCACATGATGACCCATACATGGAAGGGTTGGTCACATGACCTATACAAGAAATAGATGGTCACATGACCTATACATGGAATGGATGGTCACATGAAGTTTACATGAAATAGATGGTCACATGACCTATACATGAAATAGATGGTCACATGACCTATACATGAAATAGATGGTCACATGACCTATACATGAAAGGGTTGGTCACATGAAGTTTACATGAAATAGATGGTCACATGACCTATACATGAAATGGATGGTCACATGAAGTTTACATGAAATAGATGGTCACATGATGACCCATACATGGAATGGATGGTCACATGACCTATTCATAGAATAGGTTGTCACTTAGCCAATGCCAAATGAATACATGTATATATATGGATGGAGTGGAACAGCTGTAGGTAAATCACATGCTTAAAAAATTATTAGGGATCCTAAAAGAGATTGAATCCAGGACCTCTTCATTCCTTAGCCTGTGTCTTAACACTTAATCACTGCTCCTGCACAAGATGCTAAAATTTGTTCTTAAGCAATGGTAGCATAAACAAATAGTGCACAAGTTGACATTACAAAAACTCTAAATCATGATGGAATTTTTTTACAAACCTGGATGCCATTTTGCAGAATGTTTTAAGAGATCTTGCAGAAAGACTTGAGATGTTTCTATAGTAACACAGGAGAAGATACGCCAGGATACTGTGACGATTCTGTCCATTGATTGCTTCATATTGAGGGTAGGGTCCATCTTGGTAGAGAGTTGGTTCAGCGTTGTATCTTAGTAATGTTGACTCAAATAGCGGTGAGCAACTGATAGTTTGAGGCTGAAATAATAGAAAAAACAAAACAAAATAGAATGGAGGGGACTGTGTGGTCATTTTTTTCCGGTTGGGTTTAGTTAACACTGTAGCAACACATTGTATAGGTCATATTATGGAGGTCAGAGAATCTACTCACTGTTCCTGGAAAGGCTAAATCTCTGGATTTTATTGTTCACCAGTTACTAGGCCCATACTTCCATAAGTGACTGACAACTGCCTAATATGATTTAGAATCAGCAGTAGGAGGGAGAATGGCTGCAGAAGTTATCTCATGACCAAGCTCAACAAAAAGATGCCCCGTCTGGAAACTGAACCTATGACCCCTCGATCAGTAGACTTGTGCTCTACTCATATCTCAATTTCATTAGTTGTGATTGTATTAAAGCAAAGTTATATAATATTATTTCTTTATAATTATTTGTTTTTCCCCAGCAATGAATCTGTTATCAAGTTTTACAACATCAGATCCAAATCTCACATTTTGGTAAAAAAAACTCAATTTAACAGAAACTTTCTTCTTGCTCATCCAATTAAAGCTATATTTGGAATAAAAATGATGCAAAATCTATTTTTGAGACTTTAAAATCGATCATTTCGCATTTTATGTAAGAAATTTTTTGTTTGAAAATTTCACTTTTTTTTCTATTCTAAAAATAGTTTCTCAGCCAGTACAGTTTACAATGAACCAATCCGTAACAATTTAAAATGTGAAAAAGCTTTAAGTTCACCATTGTTTAATCCATTTGCATGAGTTGAACAGAAGTTATCAATATGGTGCCGCAAAAAGCTTTGATTAATATCGCAGAACATAATTTGTAACTCACTTGAAAATAAAGTATCTAAGTACTGTACTATAGCCTTAAATTTACTCAGTTTCAATAATTTCATCCTGCAGCATAAAATCAGAGACAAAATGTATCATGATTGACCCAGAAACCAATATTTAACTGACATTTTCATATTTTCATATGCCCTATTGGAAGCCACATAATTATTTAAGCATTCAAGTTCATCAGACTAATATGGTGTGATACGATTTAAGATATCAGAACAAATGCTCTTAAATGAACTCCTTCTGAGCAGAAGACAATACAAGAGCATCAAGATGATCTAGGAGCTTGACTATCCAAAAGCAAGCATCCCGGTGATCTAGATTGATTTTTCCTTCAATGGCACCTGCCTCACTTCCTTTAGACTGGTTCACTTCTACCACTAGAAAATAATCAGACTGGTTTGACTTTGTAATTTCTCTTTGCAAGATTTATTGGTTAATTTGAAGTGAAAATTAGATTGGTAGAGGTTCATATATAATTTAGACTGCCTAAATTATATGTTAGTTGATGTATAGTCAGTTTAGAGGGGAGATTTTGTCTTCCTCTATTATAGCCTACTAGCACTATCTAAGCATTGATATATGGTCTTAAAACGATTTCTTATCAATACAAAGCTACCATAGTGTGAGGCCGCTAGATATCTTAAACATATATTGTATGTACAAATATATTCATCATAAAGTTAAAGAATGGTTCTCTTTTGAGTTAAATTGCATTATGGGAAATGAAAAATGGCTGATCTTCAGCTACATGACTGAACAGTACCTCCTCTATTGAAGAGTTTCATTGTTTTAACCAATCAGAATGCAGGGAAGTGAAATTCAATTAAAATGGTTTTAAATTGGTGTTTATTAAATTAGAAATTTGTAATTTGAGTACATTATACAAGAAACAATATTGATGGTATTGAGACAGACTGTTTTCTTTACTAAAAGTGTTTCATCATGGATGCATGTTTTAAACAGTCCACAGGCAATAAAATGAACTTCATTTATAAACAGATATTCAATAACAAAACCCAGACTAAGATAAAGCATGTGTTTTAAACTACTCTGGTATTTCCTTATAAAGTTCATTTTTGCTCTATGTAAAATGAAACCTCAATTTTTAAATATAATTTCAATTCTCGTCTTAAATTGGTATAATAAAGGGAAAGACTATCAACGACTAAGCCAGTCTATATAAAATTAATAATTTTACTAACCCAAATAAATTGTGTGTGCATATTGGATTAGTTGGAACCCAACCAGAGGCACTGCTAATGTCACCCGCCATTGCTTCACTCTATGATCCAGGGGCCCGTATTATCAAGCGTGTTACGACCCATTTTTTCGGCACCATATGATCTTTCTGTGTTGATGCGCCGTAAAACCAAAACAAACAAGTAAACGACCCATTTTAGTAGTAAATCCTTCTATATTGTATTGTTAACTTATCGTAAGATTTTTGATAATATGCTGCCCAGGTGTAAATGGATACCAGCAAGGGTGGTATAATTCAGTTGCAACAATATGTTGGGTGCAAATAAGCAAAGTAAAAGTCTCCCCCAGGGAGATTGATACATAGATACCAGAGACCCCATTTTCAAAGGTACGGGCTGTAAAGTGGCTGAACAAGCATTAACATGAAACTTCAACTATAATAAAACTCAATTACTTTCTTTCATATGATAAAACTCAACCCCTTACAAGATATAAAAAAAAGAAACTGATGGGTTTCACATTAACCAAATCAAGCACATACTTTGAAAAACTCTTAAAAAAATCTAATTTAACTTAAATTAAAACAAATCTAAAATCTTCTACTATTCTTTAAGTTTACCAAAAAATCTCAGAAAAAAACCCAAATGAGTTAAAAGTAAAAAGCAAAAAAATTATCACTAATATTCATAGAAAATTACTGTCCCAAATTTTTTCCCCACCATTTATGGAAAGGATTTTTTTCTATTGAAGAAACAGTCAAAAATCTTCTTAGAAACATCTGTAAAACTAAAGATCTCCAGATTTTGAGACAATAGGATTATTCCTAAGACATTTTCTTTAACTAATTGCCATGCTTTTCTCCCAACGAAGCAAAGGAGAATGGCAGAGAGTAGGGGGATTAAATCAATAGCTTCACTCCACGGAATAAGTTGTCAAGGAGGAAGAATTAAGAAAGAGTAAAGGACTATACTTACCATAGATTAACATTGACACAAATTAACTCACCATATAATTATCTCTGAATTGAAGGCTTATAACATGATAAAGAAGTATGGGCTAATCCAAATATAGATTGCCCAAATTTTTTCTAGGCAAAGAGGGAGAGAGAGAGAGGAAAACTTAGGGAAGGAAAGACTATTTCTTGGCATAGATTTTTAAGTATTGACTGCATTACTTCTGTTTTTCATAGATTTGAAATATATATTGTCCATCCATGTTTAAATTATCATGGTGCATATACCAATTGCCATTGTGTGATGAGGGTGCGTCATGCCATGGTATCAAAACAATACACCATCATTAGGTAGGTTTTTCTTCCATAACTTTTTTACTATTTCACCATTTTTTATGAGATATCAGTAACTCATATTATATGTAAAGTTTTATTATTTTATATCAGTTCTTTTTTATGAAAATCAAATATCTTGATTCTTTACTGTTTCAACTTGTTGTTACCTAAAGAATACTGATTTTTTTTTCAATAAACTTATAAAATGTTTTTTCAATGACATAATAGCTACAATGATTTTTAGACAATTTTTTTTTGTAAAAATATGACAACTTAATAAAAAAATTCTTCAATCTAAAAGAATGTATAAAAGTACCATGTATAAAACTCCTCAGAAAAAAACAACAGACAAGCCAATAACCTCTGAGTGACCTTAAAAAATATGTTCATAAAAAATTATCTCAGTTCAATGAAGGGTGCCTAGCTCATGAAAAACAAGTTTATAGTTGCCAGTAATCCCGGCCAAGAACAAATGAGATCCCTCCCAGCATAATTAACTTCAGTATAAATATTTAATGAGAAAAGTTATGAATGCTGCCATTCTCAATTTTGAGAAAAATGTTATATATTTCTTGCCAACGATTTTCGGATAATTCTCGATTCTCGGAAAACTCCAGTCAGTGCAAAAGTATGAATCTTCACGGAATATGTCAGCGGAGTGATTTTCTCAACACATAATGATGAATTTAGTTCACAACATAAAGTGATAATGTTTTTTTCCTTCCTTTAACAATTTTTAAGAAGCCAAATTATGAAGAGAAAAAAAACAGCATAAAATCATTTATTAAAACTGAAGAGAACTATGAAATAAAATTACAATGAAAATCTGGAATATCATATAGTACAATAATAAGGAGGGACCCTAGCTGTGAGAATGTGTTGGATTTGCAGGCAGGCTGAGTGGTAACAGTAAATGCATGGGTGAAAGTTCAACATTTTCAAAATCCTGAAATTTCCAAATTTCATGTTTTTAAGGCCACTTTACCATATGGAAAGAACCCTTTCTCTGTTCGAAAAATCCTGAACTTTAGGATCAGTCCTGAAAACTTTCACCAATGCAAATGACTGGTAAAAATTGTACAGCCAGTTTAGTCATTTGTTGGTTGGAATCCTATCCATTACCTACCCTGTTGTTTCCTTAAGCAAGAAACTTTATCCTAAACTAGCAGACAAGGGAAAGAGATGAATCTAAGTTGTAAGAATTTGTTTAACAATCAAATATAACATATTAATAAATTAAGTAAATCAGTATAAACAGTGAAAGTTACATCTATTGTCAGTCTATTAGTAATGATAAATAACATCTTGAAAATAACCCTATTGCTTTAAAGGGGAAAAAATGACCAATTTTTGTCCATGTCTTAACCATTAAAGGGTAAATAGAGATAGTTTATTTATTTATTGGAGTTAACGCCGTATCAACACAATTTAGGTCATTTCACGACGTCCAGCGCACCTAACCTAGCTTTCCTGGACCATTGTCTACAACCAGTACTCACCTACTCTTCCACAAGGCCGGAAACTTCTCCATATTATCTAATCAATGGAGGAAAATCGACATTATTGTCAAATTTTCATGAAAGGGTATAACCTCCCCGGGTGGGATTCAAACCCGCACCCCCTCGGGCATGAGTATCCAAATCCCGGCGCGCTACCAACTGCGCTATCGACCGGGTTAAAATAGTGATAGAAGCTACAGAAAAATTTACTATAATTGCATTTAAGTCATGTACCCACATATATGGAATAGTTTTTTAATGCTAGTAAAATCTGTGCCGTCCATTTTACATGATAAGTCATGACTGAGAAATTTGATAAATTTCAGAATCAAAGTACTGATAGGACTGATAGGACAGTGACTGGCTCCGTTTGTGGTTGGCTCAGTTTTGTACATAACTGATGATTCAATTTGCTGAAACTATTGATGATAAACTCTGTTCAGCAGTATGATATGGCACTGTCCAAAAGCTTGGTTATATTAACCAAGTTTCATAAGCTAAAAAAAATATATTTTTCTTGAAAATTGTAATATTTTTTATCTAGAAGATACATGTAAGGTAAACAAAAATATATGAGATACTAAGAGACAATTCTTTGTAAAATCTGTAAGAAATCATAAAACACAGACATATTAATAAAATACAATAATATCATTGGTACAACTGAAAAATCCAAAAAAGTTGTCGGTGAAAAAAACGCTCAGTAAGGTTGGTGACAGACAAAAGACTTAATTGTTTACAGATGTTATAAAGTAATCAGTAACTATCAGTAATTTTTTTAACGTCATATTCAACACATATTTAGGTCATATATACGACGGCCAGCTCTTCCTACTATAGGTTTCATGGATACTTTTCTATCACCAGTACTAACTTACCCTACCACGAGGCCGACAACTCATGTCTAGGGTATGACCTGCTGCAGCCGGGTTTCAAACCCGCGATCTCCGGATTCGTAGTCAGACATGCTAACCACTACGCCACGGCCGCGACCTTATGTTATAAAGTCTTATAATATATAGCAAAGATAATCACTTATATAGACTTAGATTAGAATTACCGTAAAAAACCTGATAAAAAAATATGACTTATTATATTTTAGGATTTCTTAAATCTCAGTTGTAGGAAACATAATGAGACAGAATTGCGGCTTAGCGCAAAACGATCGTAACTTACACTTTTGTTAAAATTGAGTTACGACTGTTTTGAGCTTAGACCGTGAGATAAAAATATACAGCAAACATATGGTATTAAGTCTCATAAAATTTATTGTAAGACAACAAATATAGGTAAAATATCTTGACTTATTACTTTTAGAAGTTTCTAATAAAATCTATGGTACAAAAATATTTGAGGTATGTAAAACTATAAATTTCCCTGTATGGTATTAAGATTTTTTTGTCTTAAAGTAAGACAGTACACCATTATATCAATATTAAGTCTTATATTTTTGGAATTTTATTAAATCTTACATACAATATGAAACATTTCCTATAGATTAAAGTACACAGCTCTCATGTGATATCAAGTTTTATGACTATGAAATTATTATAGAAAAAAATGGACAAAAAATTGTAAATTATGATTTGTAGAATTTCTTTAAGAATCTAGGAAAATTTGAAACATCAGTTATGGTCCAATGTATAAGATAAGATAATCTTTATTTAGAGCCGGTTATAATCAACCACATATAACACTAGCTAAAATCTATTGTCCGACAAATGTCTATACATTATTAATTTCATATCTATAACTTTAGGCAGAAAAAATATAATGTTTTTTGAGGGGTGCCTGCAAAACTGTAGTAATTACATTGCATTAAAGAGTGAGTTACTATAGTCTTGCAGGCAACCCTCATTTTGTGGTTTATGCCACATTGTCTTATTAAGGTCTCTGGATAAACCTACATCTTAGGACCAAAGTTTTTGCTCTTTCACACAAACTAAGCCCAAAACCTTGCCAGTGACTGACAACTGCCCTACTTATAGTAGGGTATTTTTGTGGTTAAATGGGTGTATGTAAATATCACATCCTACAGAGGGTGATAGAATGAAATGTTCACCTGAGACAATTATGACAACAGAGGCTTTAGCCGAGGTTGACATTACTTGTCAAGAGTGAGCATTTTGTTGTATCACCCTCTGTAGGATGTGATATTCATTTTATTATACCGAACAACAAAAATCAGAAATTGTTGACAATTAAATAGGCACAAACCATTTAATTTTATTTGTTTTATTTGCTTCTGAACTTGTTAACATTTTTACACCATTTAGTTTGTTTTTTCGTAAAAAGTAAGCGTCTGTGCAAGGGAGTGTCTAAAATCAAATGGCTAAAAACTCGGGTCCTGGTGTTCCTGAACTCCAACACAGTAGTCTCCCATCGCTTTAAGCAGCCTGATAGATGATTTCAAGTGGGCAGATAGGTGATGTCCAGAGGGTGACATTACAGATTGTCACCCGATGATGTCACATTAGGCTATATAGTAGACAAATCATGTGAGGTATAATGAAAGAAAATATTTTATGACCAATCTCCATGAAAGTATGTATGTAGGTCCCATCCAGGAATTAAAACCCCAGCACTATTTCCTGCCTGAGACAGAGGCCTTACCAACTGTGCTAACAAGGTGGGCAGAAAGTAAGAACAAATTGTATATTAACTTATATTTTAGAATTTCTTTAAAAATTCCACAAGAAAATTTGAAATATTGGCGACAAATCATTCTTATCTATACATGTCATGAAATAACGGAAAAAAAAAATCTTTTAAAGAATCACAACAGATTATTTTGTCACAGAACAATGATGACATACGTACATCACAGATGAACGTCAATAACTGGGCGTATAAAAAAAGTGAGTGAAACCGAAAGATGGATAATAAGTCAAAGAAAAGAGATCACATGACAGTAAAAGTAATACTTTTGTCAGTCGTAGACAGATTTATAGTCATATCATGTTTCCGTGGAATGAAATTTTACGTCTCTTAGACGACTGAGGTCAAATGGAGATGACGTGTGAGGTAGAAGGTTCCTAATTAAAACAGAATCAGTTCTGACTTTGAACACATTTAAGTCCCACAGTAGACGACAAAATATGATTTTATCTCAAGACTTTTGTTTATTAGCGCTGAAAAAGTTCTTTTAGACAATAATTAGTGCTCACTTATGTTAGGAACTATTTTTTCCAACATTAGAACTACTTTTTTGTCATATTGATAATTCATGCATGCATATTTACACCTGAGGACTATTTTTCCCAATTTTTAGAACTACTTTCTGGCTAATTTGTCAAATTATGTGAACTTTTTTTTTCTATTTTTGTAACAACTTGATTGGCATTAGTTGCATTCGTGCGTGCATGTTTACGCATGGGAACTTTTTCACCTTTGTGAACTATGTTCTTGCAATACCTGTATAATGTATTCATACATCTATATTTAAATGATCAGCAACATTTTTATTCAAATACTAAATCAACATGATTTATAAGTTAGTTTGACAATACACGGGTTAAGCGCAAAACGATTGTAACTCAATATAAGAAAAGAGTGAGCCATGACCATTTTGCGCTAAACCTGTGAATAGTTCCTTACACACACTCTATGTAAAGCTCAGTTACATACCTACCTTCCTACTTTAAATTTCAAAGCAATTAACACCAGGTCAGATTCTTAAGACTTACAAAGCCCAAGCTTTCACCCTATCTCTAGACTTTCAAGGCCAGTCTCAAATTCCTAGCACTAATTTAATAGGATGAAGAAAAGATAAGAACCCAATGTTAGGCTTGAATCCCAACCTCTCTGCCTACCATTAAGCAAATTAAGCCCATATTAATACTATAGATGATTTGTTTAAGCATCATTTTAGTTGGCCCCATTACAATAAGTTTGCAGGAATTGAGAAATTTGTAGTGAAAAAGGAAAGTCAATGAATTAAAGTCTAACTCTCAGACAAACTGAGGTCTGATAATTAAGTTATCAAGGACAAGTTACATATATCAAAGCTCTGAAGAACAAAATTTGTTTAAGCTACAGAAATAGTTATTTCATAGGATCAGATTTTTTTTCATTTAAGAGGAATGACTTTGCCTTTTGGTTACCAGAAGCTATATGGATCATTCTTGGTACCATTCCTTACGTTTATTCTACTTCACATGTATCATGCACGTAGGAGCTGGAGCAAGCACATGCAATGGGAACGCGAAATTTTTCATGACACATTGAAAATCTTGAAGTCTCAGGCACTGTCTAGAAGCCATTCAAAATCATCGACTTTGACCCAGATTTTTACAGTCTGGACATAATTATGATCTTTAAACCAGTAACCTTACAGACAAATATGGCAAATCGTTTAAACCATTCTATACATAGACAATGCAAACATCTCTGTACTTAGGTGCACAACTCATCATCCTCATTGCTCATTGGGTTCCCAGCTGGAAATAGTTCAGTTTACATGTGCTTTATAATTTTATGCTAAGTATAATGCTTTTTATGTCAAGCAAACAAAAACCAGTGGCAGTGTTTGGGGTTTGAACCACCACAGGGATGGCTATCCATTGAAACCAACCAATACCCTCATGGTTAGAAGACCACAGTTCTGGCTATCCAATGAAACTAACTTATATCTTCATGGCTAGTTGACCACGCCCATTTAATATTAGTTGGCCACGCCCATTAAATATCAGACATTAAATATGCAGCACTCACCTCATGGTATATTGAATGCTGGGAGAAGACTGGATTCTTTGATACCTTTACTTTAGGTGAACCATCTGAGTTACAGATCTCCTGAAATATACAAACAATACATCCATATACATAAACTGATTTAACCCGAGGGGATTCAAGGGTGGGTCCCAACCCACATGCGTATTTTATTTTTCACTGTAAGTCATTTTTAAATAGCATGAAGAAATTTCTCTCGGGCTCTTGGCTCAACTTTGTGCTTAACATAGATATAATGGTTATGTAGTTTTTATTATTAATATGTTGGGTAATATTGCTAACACTGTATAATGTGGTTCAAAAGATTGGACCCCCCCCCCCTAGAAAAAGTTTGGACCCCCCTCCTAGAAAAAATCCTGGACCGCTCCTGATATATTATACAATCTAATTAAAGAACAGGATCTTCACAGCCTAAACATTCTTCCCAGTAGAAGCCAAATACAGGCTTCTTCACCAAACAAAACTAACATTTTTTTTGTCCTCAAAACTCCCCAATCCCATAAAAAAATCCCGAAAGAATGAGATTTCTTCACAACACAGTCTATGTTGTTTCTTTCACCAGGTAATTTACTGGATTATATCTTTTTGGTTCTGTTAAACCTTTAATCTAATAAATTTATTTTATTTTTACTGGCAATGAAGTGGGTCCATTTTACCCGAATAAGTAAAACCTGCACTTAAATTTCCCTTATTTACATATCAAAGTATATAATCTTAGACTAAACAAAACCAAAAAATATCATGACACTTAACATAAGTGTAAATAAATTTTGCTGCTAGCATTTTTAAGTCGAGAAACAAACAGTGGGTGTGAAGTATCACTTTGCTATATCCTTGAAACCTTTAATTTTTTATTTTACTTCTGTTTTCATCAAAATGATAAAAAAAACTTAAGTCATAAATGACACCCACATCATTGATGGCGAATGACTATGACCTTCAAATCAAACATGCCAGCAAAGACTTAACTATCAAATAGCAATAAATAAAATCACCGCCTTAAAATTTTGATGGATGAAACAAATATTCCTTCATATAAAGACCAAATGACAATAATGAAGACTAATAAAATCTCCTTTAAAAAAATAAGAATAAAAATATCATCATACAAGACTTCAAAATTCAATTTCTATGAAGGAATTTCACGAATCACTCAAAAACTAACAACAAAATTTCTCCCACAATCTAACAGAACAATTATTACCCACAATGCATCTTGTTTCCTGAACTAACTTAATTACAACAAGTAATACGACTCCCGGCGGAAATATTCCGTCGAAGAAAGTAGTTCCAAGCTAAGGGCCTTATCACAGTATATCACATTATAGCACTTGTGTATGATCGCTCCGAGATATGACATCGTTTCCTTCTCGACGAAAATCTATTTAGATTACGTGAAACAAGATTAAATATCTCACTAATACTCATAATATGCCACGGAATTTGATTAATACAAAATGACAAAGCATATAGTAATGTTTTTATAATTTGTTAATTAGCCTTAAAACTCATTAGGTATAATTAATTTCAAAAGACTTTACAAGCAATATAAAATAAAACCCAAAATGTCAACATACAATTCATCTAAAACAGTTCAACCCTATTGCAATTATCACATATACAGTAAAAACCCTCCTTATGACTTTAAACCCCAAAATTAGGTGCACCCGGCTACTAAGGATTTCAAAGTCATGATTTTTTGTTACAAATTCCAATCGTCGTTTGATCCACTTATAAGACCCCCTGTTTATCAACTTATCTGACCACTTTTTACAGACCCGTTATTGATATATATAATTTATCATTATTACTTGTTTTTGAACTGTGCTTGTTTATACCTATGTAAATATGGGCAATAAACCTAAAACAAAATAATAATATTTTTCAAGCCATATTTTTCCAAATAATAAAACTTTGTAACATGGCATTCAGCATTGCAATGCTAAAACATACAAGATGAATATGTCTATCCTACTTCGCGCCACAAATCAAGTATTAAAATGCAAGTTTCAAATTTTATCTAAAGTACAAATTCCTATAGGACACAATTATCCAAGAATTTACATCTTTCATGAGATAGGAATACTAAACTACACTAAGATACCATTTCTTTTAGACCATAACTCTCAGGTAATTTCCCGGAGCAAAAAACAAAATCTCGTAGCAAATGACTTTAGACTCCATGAACTTGACAAATATTGATGAAACTCAGTCCTGATTGATTTTAAAATTCCTTAAAACTGCATGTGAGCTGTTAATACCCAGGACGGTATTAGACAACTTTGCGACTAGAAATCGTCCGTATCCTAGCAACTTATTAATCATCCCATCCTTCTTGTGTCATAGTTACCGTGGCAACCAAATTCTGTCAGTATTGCATGTTTTATTGTCTTCAGCAAAGAAGATGATACATTTTAATAGCTTCTGAAAAATTAATGAGACGAAATGATAATTCAAACACATTGTACGCAATACCGTTCTAACTAGGTGACGTATGGTAAAGGTCATATTGTGATATAGCGTGCGCGATGTTTCAACAAAAAAGTGGCATTCTCTCTAAGATAAAGTAATTATGTTCAAAACCAAGGTTTTCACCGGCTTATGATACGGAGTTTGTAATGAGCAAAGTAATTACAAATCATGGAGAATTCTATATAATCATGACGCGTCTCTTCTCTCTCCCAAACATTAATATTGCATCGGCATGATAGTAGATTTCGTTACATGCAATTCTAACAGCAGAGATACTTTATAACTATACCAGCTCATATTGCTTAGTATACAGGAGAATCTTCCTGATGGAATAAACATGTTAAAATAATTCACTTATAATTGTATCATGATTGACTATATTATACCCAGTGGCCATGAGATGTGATTTTTTTATCAGATTGACAGAAAGGTCAAGGTCTTTATTCCATGATAAACTTCTATCAAAATGTCTACAAATATGGTATACAATTAACATTGTACCCCCCCCCCCCCCTAAAAATGATAGCTTAAGCCTATGTTTCAAGTTGTATTTCAAAAAGTCTGAGTTTACAGGCTGTATTTTAACAAGCCTTAGTTTACAAGCTGTATTTCAATAAACCTTAGTTTACAAACTGCATTTCAACAAGCCTTTGTTTACAAGCTGCATTTCAACAAGCCTTAGTTTACAAGCTGTTTTTCAACAAGCCTTAGTTTACAAGCTGTTTTTCAACAAGCCTTAGCTTACAAGCTGTTTTTCAACAAACCTTAGTTTACATGCTGTTTTTCAACAAGCCTTAATTTACAAGCTGTTTTTCAACAAGCCTTAGCTTACAAGTTGTTTTTCAACAAGCCTTAGTTTACAAGCTGTTTTTCAACGAGCCTTAGTTTACAAGCTGTTTTTCAACAAGCCTTAGTTTACAAGCTGTTTTTCAACAAGCCTTAGTTTACAAGCTGCATTTCAACAAACCTTAGTTTACAAGCTGTATTATAATAAGCCTTAGTTAACAAGCTGTTTTTCAACAAACCTTAGTTTACAAGCTGTATTTCAACAAACCTTAGTTTACTAAAGGCAGGAATTTCAAGAAAATTTGTCTATAATCTATAATCTGATTTTTCATTAAAAAGTCTGGCTAATAACAACAGAAAGCAACATAAGACCAATGCAATATTATGAACATAGTGATGATATAGTTTACATAAGTAGAACAACATTAACTCCATTAGAAATCCTCATTCAATTTAAATCCAAATCCAAGGACAGCAACTCCAACATAGACCTTGTTCCAGCAGAAGAATCAAAGTCCTGCATCACTCCAATCAATTACGGTGTAGTATCTTCCATAATCCATCCAGATCAAGGACAGTAACTTCAGGTAGGTAGTAATTTCAATATGATGTTGGTAACAATAAACAAACATCCTGCAGCTCTTCTGTCTATTCAAGGACAATAACTTCAATGAAAAAACTTCTAAAGGGCAGTAACTCTAATCTCAAACCAAGGGCAGCAAATCAAGGTAGATATTAGTGACAGTTGATACAAATCATTTACTCCAATCGTCTAGTCAAAACATAGGCAAAACATCCATCCAAATTAAGGACAGTAACTCCATGTAGCTAATAGAAGCATATATACTTCCAGTTGCTCTTCCATCAAATATTTGCCAGCTACTCAATTAATCCAGCTAAATCAAGGGCAGTTTCCTCATCCATATCAATGGCATCAACTCATGAAAGTCCTCAGAAGCATTCATTTGTTAGTAACGACTAATACATATCCATCTCCCTTCCATCATTTCAAGAGGAGTAACTCTATTGATCCAGTAAACTTAAGGCACTTACTCCAGCATTGTTGAGGGAATCAACTTCAGTGAGAAGAAGCAAAATGTTGTTAGTAGCAACACAAAGAAGTCAGTAGAAGCATTGTGTTGTTAGTGAGGCTCTATATAAATCCTAAAGCTCTTCTGTTAATTCAAGGGAGGCAACTCCAAAATGTACTGTCATGAAGAGCAGTAACTCCAGAAAGTTTGCAGAAGCAATAAGCTGTTACCAACACTGTACATATATTCCAAAGCTCTCCAGCAACATCAAGGGCAGTAACTCCAGATAGCTAGTAGAAGCAAGAAGCTGTTACCATCACTAGGCACTAAGTCCAAATCTCCCTTTGGAAAAGGCAGTCACTCCAGGACCATCAAGGGCAGTAACTCTAGATAGCTAGTAGAATCCATAATCTGTTACTATCACAGGGTACAAAGTCCAAAGCTTCCATTCAAACAATGACAGTAACTCCAGCAACATCAACTCCATACAGTTAGTAGAAGCAATATGATGTTAGTAACACCTAATACAAATCAGTGGTACAACTGCTGATAGACTAAAATTACAGTATCAAGCAATCCACCACTGACTTGTACAAAATGTAATGTTAGTATAAGCTGGTAGCATTCTAGTTAGTGTAAAGCGAATATAGTTCCAGTTAGTATAAGCTGGTAGCATTCTAGTTAGTAACAAGCGAGTAAAGTTCCAGTAAGTATAAGCTGGTAGCATTCTTGTTAGTATAAAGCGAATATAGTTCCAGTTAGTATAAGCTAGTAGCATTCTAGTTAGTAACAAGTGAATATAGTTCCAGTTAGTATAAGCTAGTAGCATTCTAGTTAGTAACAAGTGAGTATAGTTCCAGTTAGTATAAGCTGGTAGCATTCTAGTTAGTATAAAGTGAGTATAGTTCCAGTTAGTATAAGCTGGTAGCATTCTAGTTAGTATATGGCGAATATAGTTCCAGTTAGTATAAGCTGGTAGCATTCTAGTTAGTATATATCAAATATAGTTCCAGTTAGTATAAGCTGGTAGCATTCTAGTAAGGATACACTGTAAAAATTCCAGTAAGAAAGTTAGGATAAGCTTGTAGCATTCTAGTTAGTATAAGAGGAATATAGTTCCAGTTAGTAAATTAGTACATTGTACAAGCTGATGAAATTCCAGTTAATAATTTAGTATAATCTGGAAGCATTCTACTTTGTATAAACTGGTAAAGTTACAATTAGTATAAGCTGAATGCTTTCTAGTTAGTATTAATTCAGGTGAAGTTTCAATTAGTATAAGCTGAATGCTTTCTAGTTAGTATTAATTCAGGTGAAGTTTCAATTAGTATAAGCTGAATGCTTTCTAGTTAGTATTAATTCAGGTGAAGTTTCAATTAGTATAAGCTGAATGTTATCTAGTTAGTATTAATTCAGGTAAAGTTACAATTAGTATTAGCTGAATGTTTTCTAGTTAGTATTAATTTAGGGGAAGTTTCAATTAGTATAAGCTGAATGTTTTCTAGTTAGTATTAATTCAGGTGAAGTTTCAATTAGTATTAGCTGAATGCTTTCTAGTTAGTATAAATTCAGGTGAAGTTTCAATTAGTATAAGCTGAATGTTTTCTAGTTAGTATTTATTCAGGTAAAGTTACAATTAGTATTAGCTGAATGCTTTCTAGTTAGTATTAATTCAGGTGAAGTTTCAATTAGTATAAGCTGAATGTTTTCTAGTTAGTATTAATTCAGGTGAAGTTTCAATTAGTATTAGCTGAATGCTTTCTAGTTAGTATTAATTCAGGTGAAGTTACAATTAGTATAAGCTGATATAGTTACAGTTGGCACAAGTTAGTGTATGCTGATATACATTGTTGTTCCTCCAATAAGTGTAAGAAGCCAGAGCTTGCAAAAGCCAGTATAAACTGCCAAGTTCCAGTTAAAATGATCATTCCATACTTTTTTTATTTTAATTATGTGTTCAAGTCCAATTAGAAGTTTAAAATGTTTTTTTTCTAAAGCAAATATTATAACAACATCACAAAGAAACATGTTATCATAATTTAAAATCGTGACAAATTTATCAAACATTACATGATAAGATAACAAGTTATCATATTACAACAAAGGAAACTAAACAATAAAAACAAAAGAAATCACAAAAATAATTATCTCTTCAAACAAAGCCTTAAGATTATTTTATGAGTTAGTTTCAGAGGAAAATAATTAGTATAATTTCCTTATTAAAACATTCATGTCTGAGCATGGACGGTTTACAAACAAAACAGCCATATTTCAAAAAAAAAAAAAATTAACAACAAAATTTAATGCACTTTTTAAAAAATTTATAACAGAAAATTCCACGAATATTAAAATTCAACAAAAACAAAGAACAAAAGATGTTGTAAACAAACAGTTTACCTGGTTGTCATGGGAACAAACAAAACAATCACTTTGTCGTCATGGAGACATTTCAAATTCAATATGACTCTGAATCAAACACAGCCGACAAGTAGCATATAACAAAAATGTCCTTGTCTTGGAATCCTCCCTCCTAGTTAGCTATTATTTAAGTCACTGTATTTTAATTCATTTATTTATTGTTTAAGGTGAATCGAGCAACAGCAAGCAAATGTTAGCGATACCAAAAGCTATGCTACATTATTAACAAAAATTGCAAGCCCAGTCTGTCCAATGCTACATTATTAACAAAAATTGCAAGCCCAGTCAGTCCAACGGTACATTATTAACAAAAATTGCAAGCCCAGTCAGTCCAACGGTACATTATTAACAAAAATTCCAAGCCCAGTCTGTCCAACACTACATTATTAACTAAAATTCCAAGCCCAGTCTCTGTACAACGCTATATTATTAACTAAAATTCCACGCCCAGTCTATCGTAACGTACCATTCCCTGTGTATAACAATTATTATATCAGCGTCTGTCATGAACTTATTAAATATTTAACAAAAACTTCAATCAATAAATGATGCACAAATCTAATGTAGGAACTTAATGATCATATTATTGAAGTTAAACAGAGTCAGGTTTTATCTATAGGGAAAATTAGTTTCAAATCGTTGCTAGGGGCAACTAAGGTAAATCATGGAGTTTAGAGTAATACAGTGCATTGCATTTGCTGAAAAATCAATTAATTTGTACAGGTGGAATGGTTAAGTAGGTTTTTCGTTTTATGCTTTTTTTCAACATTCAAAGTCATATGTCTTAAAAAGCAGTTCATTTTTTTTAAGATGCATAAGAGCCAAAAACTCTTACATCTGACAAGCTTCTAGTATTGGTCACATTCAGCTGACCTTAGCTTTTATAACATTCATGACCTAACTGCGAACTAAGCATTCAATTCTAGCCCTTAAAAATCATGTTACATCAAAATAGCTTGGAAAACTGGATCTTAAAAAATATAAGAACAAAAATTTAAATACTACTAATAGTGTTTCATCTAGAGCTATGCATAAAAGCTATGCATTGATTGGTCGACACCAAGGTCATCTGAGCCTGACTCCCATATGATGTAGCAAGTAGGGCTGTCACGATACGCCAGAAGTGTACCGGGATTATTTCAATACACTAGCACCGTACGGCGATATTTACAGTAACGTACCACGATATATTGTGGGATTCGTTGTGCATCCACTGTATTTAACAGAAAATATGCAAATCTTACAGGCCGTTACTGAAAGAAGCCCCTTTAAGTCTATAATGTCAGTTGAAAGAAACAATCATTCCTTAACTGCAGAACATCAAAGCAATCAAGCTCCTGGATGCTAAGCTTATTTCCCAACTTCCTGTCCAAAAGTATTTGATTCAAGAACATGTTGGCACAAGTTCGTACAACATCCACACAGTTAAATTCTTGTAACTTAAGCTTAGATTAAATGAATAATGGAAAAACTGACGTTTTGCTACTTTCATTTTGCAAGGATAGAACTTTCCCTTGAAATAAAAATATCGCCAATTACCGGTATGTTAAATTCATTCCACAGTACGTATTGCCGCAGCTGCATATTGCAATAAACCGGTATACCGGTATATCGTGACAGCTCTAGTAGCAAGATTCTATGACAGTGGTCAATCAATCTCCGTAAACAGATATCCTGTAGAGCGTTGTCGTACAGGATCTCTACTGTCTCCGTGGAAAGTCACGTCGAGATGAACTTTGTGACGACCAATCAATGCATAGCTTTCATCTAGACGAAAACACTATTAATCACATTTTGATTTCGTAATTTCTATCTCTATACCAAGGTTTGCATGCTAATTAAACAGCGGTATTATTCACATTCTGCGATTGGGCGGCTCATTTCAAATTGCGTGACGTAGACGATGTATATAAGTTACGTATCATAACAATTTCGTCATGAATAATATGATGAGAAAAGGTCGCCTGAACGTGACTTTCGTTTGAAAAAGGCCAGATCTAAATTAGCAAGTATGCGAGTGGAAAATTTTAGATCGGGTTTTAATCAGATTGGTGGTCAATATGATATCTTTTTACACAGATTGTAAAGACTCTCAATCTCAGCCTAAGAAACTGTCTACTTTCTCACATAACAAGTCACAGTAGAAAATCACGGTATTGTTCATGAGCCTTTGTTCAGAAATTTATAGTTTTATAAAACTAAAATCCATTATCATTGCTTAGATTCTAAAAGCTGCATTATTATGCATGATAGACTGTTAAATGCATTTTCAATAAATATTGAAATACCATCACTTAGATGTGAAATTAATCTATTACCTTGAACATGAAGTGAAATGTCAGTTGTTTTAAATAGCAAGCTTTGAATGAGAGTTTTAAGGGAAGTAGGGAAAGTGCTTAAGTTGAATTCCATGGTTACTCATTTAAGTCCAGGTAACATCTTGCAATACTTGAAACAAATAATTAATTACATTTAATGGCTAGTAATGTGATTGCAAGTTTAACATAAGTAAAATGACATATACATACACCATTTTGACTAAAAACAGTGCTGAAGAAGGCCAGAAAGCAGTCTGCCAATGTAGGCCAGAAAACAGCCTGTCAATGTAGGCCAGAAAACAGTCTGTCAATGTAGGCCAAAAACAGTCTGCTATTGTAGGCCAGAAAACAGTCTGTCAATGTAGACCAGAAAACAGTCTGCTAATGTAGGCCAGAAAACAGTCTGTCAATGCAGACCAGAAAACAGTCTGTCAGTGTAGGCCAGAAAACAGTCTGCTATTGTAGGCCAGAAAACAGTCTGTCAATGTAGGCCAGAAAGCAGTCTGTCAATGTAGACCAGAAAACAGTCTGTCAATGTAGGCCAGAAAACAGTCTGCCAATGTAGGCAATAAATCAGTTAAGACAATGTAGGCCAGAAAACAGTCTGCCAATGTAGGTCAGAAAGCAGTCTGTCAATGTAGGCCAGAAAACAGTCTGTCAATGTAGACCAGAAAACAGTCTGTCAATGTAGACCAGAGAACAGTCTGCCAATGTAGGCAATAAATCAGTTAGACAATGTAGGCCAGAAAACATTGATTTTTGACAATGTATATACATGTATACATGTACTGTAAAATAGTGTATGCTATAAAACAGTGTCAATGTATTCCAAAAACAGTTTTAAGATTCGAAACTAATATTTCATTACATTTGGCCTAACAGATGACTGTAGATTTAAACCTGAATGAATGTTCATGACCATATGTTGAGATAATGAAATGTAATTAACAAATACATCAATATTATCATCAGGTTTTTTATAGATAAATTATTACCATGGTAACTGGGCTAACATATTCACAGGTAGTTATAGGAAACAGGAGGTAAAAGTACAATATTATAGGTTACAAATTAAGCTTATAAAGTCAAACAGAAAGAGGATTTGTTATTTTATATAACAAGGGTTGCCCACAAGACTGTAGAAAGTGCATTGCCTTAAAGAGCAATTTACAACAGTCTTGCAGGCAACCCTCAATACAAAGGATACTTTATTCATATTTGATTAATTTGGAGTTGAAATTGGCACAAAAAAGGTTGAATGACAAAAGTCCAATCCTATTTCAAAGCTCTGGCACAACTTTATTATACGTTTAAGTAACCAGTATATGCAAATATATATACTGTAGATATTTAGGGGTGTGGAATTCAAATTCTTTTCCATTTGTCTGTGGACAAGTAAACTCTGAAATTTTGATACTCAAAAAAATATTGTGAACTATGATATAAAATACAAACTGAAAGAAGTTATGAATTAGTGATAATAAAAATAGTTTACTGATGAAGAAAATTAAAACAATGAGAGAGCTAAATATTATCATAAGTATTGCTTTTATATTATAGAACTTAGACCATAGGCAAGTGGGATGGAAACATTTACTTGTCTGCAGACAGTGGGACAAGTTAGGCAGTTATGAATTTCACACACCTTGTGTATAGATAGATAGAAAATTAGTTTATTACAGTGACATTTGTACATTAAAAACATATATACATTACGTTCAAATATCATAAATACATGATTGTACTACCAACCCAATGGGTCTATATTGAACCAGAATAAACTATCATCTGTTACAATGTAGCTAATAATTATCACATAATTAACACATGATAGAATATTTGTGAAACAATTCTCTCCTTTTTTCTTTGTTAAGGATAAATAGTAATTTACATAATATTGGATATAACTTATATCAAAGGGAATATGATAATATGAAATAAGACCTGAGTTTTGTACTGACTATTTGTACTATATTTGTAATGCATCAAGTACCAGTAAAGTTTTGCTGTAAGGACCACTTTAGTTATTGCAAAATCATGATACTTTTGAAGATTTCTAAAGCTACAGTCCCATGAACATAAAAATAGCAGTGAGGGCACTGTACGGGCGCCGTGCTATCAAGCTCTGCAAGGACCTGTACGAAGTCTTGCATACCCATACGGACTGTTACGTTTTTACCAGGGTCTGTGAGATGAGCCAAGGATACACGTATCAGTTTCAGAGTCAAATCGTGAACAAAATCGTGGCCGAGTATGGATTAAACATGCATATCTTCTAGCTACGGCTCGGTACAGGTGTGTTGTTTTGTACCATGTGCATACCGTCACCTTGATACACAAGGCTTCTCACGGCTCACGACTGTCTGCACGTACGGGTCCATAACAAGCCACGATTTAATGGGACTGAGGCATAAGTCCCACATACTTCATTTGAGAAGATTAAGACAATAAGCCATTTTAAATATAGATCTTTACTGTACATAAACAGACTAAACTATTATTGAATAATATATTTATGAGCAATCTCCGTAAACAGATATCCTGTAGAGCATTGTCGTACAGGATCTCTACTGTCTTTGTGGAAGGTCACGTCAAGATGAACTTTGTGTCAACCAATCAATGCGTAGCTTTCATCTAGACGAAAACACTATTAATAACATTTTGATTTCGTAATTTCTATTTTTGGATCAAGGTTTGCAAGCTAATTTAACAGCGGTATTATTCACAGTCTGTGAATGGATGACTCATCTTAAATTGCGTGACGTAGACGATGTAAAAAAGTTACGTTGGCGTTACGTATCATAACAATTTTGCCATTAATATTATGATGAGCAAAGGTCCTTCGTGACCTTCGTTTGAAAAAGGCCAAATCTAAATTAGCGAGTAGGCAAGCGAAAAAGTTAAGATCGGGTTTTAATCAGATTGATTTATGAGTTACTTAATGCAAATTAATAAATTCTATAAGTATACATTCTTTATTATCCATAAATAAACTTTGCAATGGTAACATGGTTAAAACTCTTAAGATTATGTGACCATTCTTAAAAATAGTAACCAATTAATTTTTGTAATGTTTTTAAGCACATCACTGACATTTATCGAGTCTATAAATGGACAATGTATAATATGCTAAAAAATGATGGCAAAAATTAATTGTATACTAAAAAAGGAAAGAAATAATTAATGTTCCACAATATATGGAAATTATTAATATATGTTCATATTGATATGGGTTTCCATGGAAACATAAAGATACATGTACAATATATCAGTTTTTTTAATATGAAGTCTATATATGTACATAGTATGTATGATTAGGCACAGACATGTTCTAGTGGTAAATTCTTTGGCTGTGAAGCAGTGATTTTTTGCCTTAGAATTAAGCCGAAATTATGCTTTTTCGCAAAGAAAAATTCCCCAAAATTTCATAAATAATATCAGATTATTCCAAGCCAAAACAGCCTATAAGTAATTGAAAGCATTCATTGTCTGTTTTTTGTTTGTAGCTGGGTCAGTAACATATAATTACGTGCTTAGCTACTTTTTTTCATGAGAGTAGTGTTCAAAAGACATAGATTTAAAAAAAATAAGTAAACATTGTAAAAACCTTTTTCAAGCAGTTTTGTGTCAAAATTTCAGAGAATAAAGAGCGAAAAATTGCACATACATGTATATTGCAAGGGTTGTTTTGAAAAAATCTAGAAAAAGATCACTGCTGTCACATAATCACTAACAAGAAATGTAATGTGGAAACCACGTTAAAGCCAGACTTAAAACTTTAATGCAAATATTACAAAGGGAAATAATCCATAATAAAGGCAGGTAGAGTTATGGTTACTTTTTAGTTCTGTTCATTATATGGTATGTTCTCAGTGTATAAAGTTTCATAGAGATCTGACAATAAATGGCAGAAGTATATGCTAAATTGAAAACTTCAACGCAATTGTTAAGAACACTGGACGCCTGCCCGACCGCTCACCTGTCTGACCGACCGTCCGCCCACCCTGTTTCATCAAACTATAAGCTGAATTTTTTCGTTGAAAAATCCAGCTAAAAAATGAAATCAGTAAATGATTCAGAGGGGTTTTAAAGTCAAATACTCATCTCTACTAAAACTATACTGCCTCTTTCAAGTTATTAAGCACAGCTCATTTCCATTATTAAAATAAAAACTAATCAATACCATAAGTTGATGATTACAGATAACAAAACCCCTAACCACCTGTGACATTGACAAGGTAACATATGGTCACATGGTACATTTATACATTAAATCTAACAATGTCATCAATACAAACCCTACTTTCAATAACAACTGTTCATTGGTGAATTACACTGTACTAGAAGAAAGAAATGGTAATTAAATGTTGTGGTAGACATTTTGGTTTTGTTAGATTTTAATGAGGGTCTGTCCCCTCCATTTGAATGCGTTATAGACAGAACAAAGATAAAACTCTTCATCCCTAAAATATTGGTTTTTTAGTCTTAATTGAGTAAAATTTTGATTAGTCCCTTATATAATTTATATCAGGACAGTAAAATATTATTTGCCGAAAGCCGCCTGGCTAGCTCAGTCATTAGCATACAAGTCTACTGATTGAGGGGTTGTATGTTCGATTCCCGGGTAAGGCATAATTGGTGGAGCTTGGTCATAGAATTATTTCTACTGTCATTCTCCCTCCTACCAATGGTTCTTAATTATGTAGGGCAGTTGTCAGTCACAGAGGAAAGTATGTGCTTAGGAGTTAATTAACAGCTAAATCCAGAGATTTGGCCTTTCCAGGAGGAGTGAGTAGGTTGACTGACCGCCGTTATATAACCTATACAATGTGTTGCTACATGTACGGCATTAAACCCAACTAAAACAATCTTATTTGCCGAATTGTGACAATGTGTCACTGTCAATGGTGGGTCATCTTCTAATTGTTTATTCAACACTTTAAAATTAGAGAGTTCCCTATTGGTTGTGGCAGCTGCTTTAACTTTCCTTTATAAAATATCATTCAGAACTCCACTATATTTACCACTACTAATATTTTAAATAAAACCTCAAAGACTGCCTTGCTCTATCCGCACCAGTGGAGGTATCAAAAGTCAAAACAATTGATGCATAAGTCAAACCAATCAATGACAATTCAGATACTCCACTGTATTTAGCTCTACAGCCGTTAAGAACCAAAACTTACAGACTAGCTGTCATGTTCTATCTACACAGTGAAGGCATCCAAAGTCAAACCAATCAATGACAATTCAGAACTCCACTGTATTTAGCTCTCCTGCCATTAAGAATCAAAACTCAAAGGCAGCCAATTGCTCTATCCACACCAGTGGAGGTATCAAAAGTCAAACCAATCGATGTTAAAGTCAAACCAATCAATGACAATTAAAGTATAGCCAGAGTAGATAAACTAACATTTAATCAACTCAAATCAGACAATAAAATGTAGAGGCTTTCAATTTTTATAACTGTCTAAGGAATTGAATCAGTCAACTTCAAATAACTGGTAATTATCAAACTTGAACAAAGGCCAAACAAATTAAATACATAGGCTGTGCTTTGTTATTTAATGCCTTGCCATACAATGGTGTTCTAGTGATTGCCTTAACCCATAACTAAGTGAAGCTTCAGAGTAGTGAAAATAGGAGTGGGCACGGCAGGAGTTAGCACAGCTGAGTGGTAACGATGACGTTAAACCTGTAATTATTAGATAGCCTGAGCTCTGCATAACTTCTAGCCTAAAACTAAGCCTAACCTAAACCAAACTTACTGTTTCTTTGAGCAATGAACTTTAAACCTGTCGTTTAGAACTGGGAGACAAGAAGGAATTTCGGTAGAACTAAGCATGACACACCATCAAAATTTCTAAAAAAAACAAGGTCACACACCACCAAAATTTCTAAAAAAACAAGATCAAACACCATCAATATTTCTAAAAAACAAGATCACAGACCATCAAAATTTCTAAAAACAAGGTCCCACACCATCAAAATTTCTAAAAAAAAGGTCACAGATCTTCAAAATTTCTAAAAACAAGGTCACTCACCATCAAATTATATTAAACAACAAATTCAGTCAAACTTGAGATGAAAATTTGGAAATCTTAAAAGGTTCATTTAATAAACCATTGGTGCTTTCCACAATAAATCTTATGATAAAAATCATCGTAAGTCAAAAGCAAGAAACATTTATACTATTCATAATGCCTGTATAAAGATTGTATAACAATTCATTTAATTTCAGTGTTTTTTAAGGTTAGGTCCATAGAATATTTGAAACATTGATAAATTAGAGTCAGCCTAATGGTCCTGAAATATTAATGAAGTCAGAAGTTTAATTATAGAAATAATCGAACAATAAACATCTAAACTTCGGTAATAAAACCTGTATTGATGCCCGAGTCTTATACTAACTGTATTGTTTAGGTTTATAAAATCATTAATTAACCAAATAAAGATTGATTAACTCATTAACGAGATTATATCTATGTAGCGTTAAATCACACTTTTTTACAAAAAAAATTTATTGGTCATTTATTTTCAAAACAAATGTTTTGTCCAAACACAGTTCTTCACTACAAACTTTAATTAGCACTGGACATTTCGTCCAGTAAAATTCTAAAAGTCACTGGACAGCAGTATTTGTGGACTCAGTCCAGGGCCCACTGGCTAAATTGGTAGACTGATTCAACCCCTTAGTATTTCAAGAATCAGATTTTGATAGTTCTTTGGTTGATAAACATTATATTTCATTAAGAAATAACATACAGTTGTCTATATTTTGTTAAAGTATAAAACATTGACACAAGAATTGGAAAAGTAAGTAACATGTGCTTTAGTATGAGCCATAAATTTAGCGTATAAAAGCTAAAACTCTAGAACAAAAAAAGAAAAACTGTTTGTTTTTTCACATCAAACATAGAAAAAAATCATTTTTATAATCATAGAGAGATATACTTTAACTAAAAGTCCATTTTTTAAGTCATGGAAAATCATGAGAATTCCAACAGAAAAATAACAAATCAAAGAGCTTTGGCTAAGATAAAGACGTCTTACAGTATATATAATGACAGTGTAAAGACATTAAACCAGAATGATTACCGTTTTCTACCAATCAGTTGATCATTGTAGGCTATAATTAACATTTTTTCTCAATGGCCATCTATGGACAACTTAAGTCACATCTGGTCTAGTATTTTATGAGGGAAGTTTATACTGGAACACACTGAAGTTTTTATTTCTGATCCCCCAATAGTTGTTTTCATGATGGTGATCTCATTTTAATGATTAAATATTAACTTTTGAGGAGTGGACTTAAGTAGGAGGCAGTGAAAGTTCTCATGATGAATTGTATACGGTTGGAAAATTTGTTTTAATCAAAGTACTGAAAGTATCATTTTTTGAATGACAGTAGAAATGATAGAGTGGCAAACTATTTAAAATAAAAAATTGAATCAGAATATTTGATGTTCCTACCCTTTTGCTAAGGCATGCTTGAACATATTTAATCATGTCAAATGTGTTTAATCACAAAGAAGCTTGATATGTTTAACTATGGAGCTATGTACTGCAGACATGCATCTTTATTGAAAACCGAATAGTTATGTTAAAGGGAAAAGAAACAAAATTCAATGAAGTTACCATGAAGGAAATTTCAAACCATTTTAAACAATGTTATGTAAAATAAAACTCACAGCAAATCAAGCCAAAAGTATAGAAAACATGTTCAAGTCAAAAGTATATAAGAGGATCAGTGTTCAAGCCAAAAGTATCGAAACATTTTTAAGCCAGCAACATCAAAACATGTTCCGAAATGTTCAAGTATGAAAACACATTCAAACATATAAAGTATTTTTAAAACATGTTCCAACATCGTAAAGTATTAACATGTTCAAACATGTTTAAGTTCTAATTACTTTAAAGTTCAGTAGTTATTTTATCAGTGTCATCAGCTCTTTGATTACTGGAGAAAAGCTAATTGTTCCCAAAGGACTGAAAATTAAGTCAAAGATGTAAAAATGAACTCAAAGATGAGCAAAAATCAATAAAGATCATAGGAACATTGAAGCCACAGGAGATCAAAACACTCTATTGTCATCAAGCAAAAAGTATAATCTTAGGGTGATTTTCTGATCAAAAGACATTAGTATCCAATTAGAAACCTTGTTTCAAGTTTAATCCAAGGAAATTCTTTGAATTATCCAATCAAAGGAGGTTTTACATAAATTGATATGATCACAATCTGTTTTACACAAAAAAGACTAAGAATTATTTAGTTTTCAAAGTAGATCTTCATTTGAAAGGAAATATATTTTAGTCAGGTGGCTTAAGGCCTTAAGCCCTAGTGCAAGAGAAATTGCACCTTCAAATATTTGTAGAAAAGATAAATAAGCATCTTCAAATAATTTGAATAATAAGTATAGCACTATCTTTCACTACTGCATATATCACAGCAATTATTGTCTTTCATCTTAAAGCCTACATTCATCCAATATACTTAATGTAGTAACAATATTTTGTTCGCAGTTCTATAAGGCAAACATTTGATAGGAGTCTGGCCACCATTTCAGTTGCCAGACCACAAAACAATGTATTTCTTTTTATATTAATTTATTTAAGCTTGATTGTGAAATAAGTTTTTATACAACGTAGATTCATCACTTTGGAATGTGCTTCATGGTCCCCTAGTACTGAGCTAGCAGGATAAAATTTCTTGCTGGAGGAAACCAACAGGGTAGGTTTTTGATGGGTTTTGAACCAATGCGGAGCTGGATATCCAATGATTACCAGTCCAACTACTTAACCGCTTGGCCACTCCCTGCTCCCAGAATGTATTTCTAAAGTCAAACCACATATATGTATTACTTGTAGGAGTCCTACTTAAAATGCTACAGATGTAAGACCAATAAATTTAAAATTTGTAGGTGTTTGACCTTGCCTTAGGTGTAAAACCAATGAAGAAAAAAATTTAATGGTATTATCCCTGCTATAGAAGTAAGGCATAATAGAGGTTACAAATTTTATGAGTTTTCGCCTTGCAAAGAGAATCATAGTTAATTTACACTGAGACAAACTGCAGATTGTTCCACATTTAGTGTCGTCAGACCTTTCTAAATAATAAAGATTTAGTGGCATCTAGCCTAATATAAAAAGACAAAATTCAGTCATGTGATGGCTTCACTCCTAATTTTTAATCGACAAACTAATAGATAAAAGGAGGACATTAAGACATCGCTACAAGAAAATATATTCAATTGAGGAAAAGTAAAATAAAATACAAGTGAAAATAAAAGAAGAGTATGAGGGAAGTATTGTGGAATAATGGTTTTCAGAGATGTCAATAGAATTGAAATTCAGAATGAAATTATATTTATTCATCATATTTGTTGAGTGTTTTTCACTTTTGTCAAGCAAATATGTTAAATTTGGTTCAGAACCTTTGAACTATGAAGGTAAGCCTTCGGATCAAGAAGGAGAGTTTATAAATTGACGAATTAAAATCAGTGCCTAAATACATTTAGTATTTCTCAAAGGGGATTAAAGAAAGATAGAAAACAAAGTTACAGTTTTTAGCTGTTTTTAATAAGAAAAAGGTCATTTTTAGGTCACAAAAAATCCTTATATTTTAGAACACAGGGTATTCGTTTGGCATATTTTTGGGCCTAATATGGGCCCCATTTCCCTCTCAAAGTCATTTTTTTTCCCCTATCTCAGATAAAATTTCCCTTCAAAATATCATTAAAATTTGTTTTTCATTCGGCAACAAAATCTATACTAGCTATTCAAATCAATGGTAGAAAATTGTTTAGAGTAAATGTGACTGGTAAAAGTCTCAACTGTACACATTTATGAGGTGACTGAAAATTCCCCATACTGTTTATAAATGGTATGGGTACCAGTCCCCAAAAGTTGTCTAGTGCCCTAGTAAGAACAAATCCTGAAATCTTTCATCCATGATGTAACATGTCTTCAATCTAATCATGCGTTACTAACAGTAAACTCCCACATTACTTATTTATATATCAGTAGAAATTAAAACTCAAACTCCTTCCCACCCTTCCTTGGTACGATGAACAAACAGAATATCAAACTGACTTGTATCAATACACCTTTTACCCTTAAGGCAAATATTTATGAGTAATTTTAATAGGTTTCCCAATCACTGACAGTGGCTGAATGATTCCAATATTGACTTTCTAGTCCCCTAGGGACCTAGGAACTTTGATCATGCACACAGCTATGAAAGCCCTACCATAGCAATTTGACCCCATGGGAATAATGATTGTTGATTTTTACCTTCCCACAAACATTATTAATTTGATAAGGTGGAAGATAAGCACAGGTAGACTGAACAATTTTATCTACTTAAGGTAAACTATTATATTGTCTTTAGTTAGACTTAATGTTCCAATCCAACACTAAGACTCATATATAATGATAGTAACTGCACCTAATTTAAACATTCTGATTAATTCACAAGAACTCCAGGACACCCATCCTCCTGGTTTACCTAATTAAAGGTCCATTGCCTGTATATAAGTCCCCTAATGACCTGACTTTACGTCTCCTATTAACCTGACTTCAAGTCCCCTATTTACCTAGCTAAAATTCCTTGGATTCACCAGTCATTAATTTTAAGTCCCCTTGTCAGAACAAATACTAAAGTTCTACTTTTAGAACACTCTTTATAAAGGGATTAGCCTTTTTTCTCCTCAAATTAAAAGCGTTCAGGACTTAAAAATTGTCAGAATTCTGCAATAACTATGCCAGCATTACAGAACATATACTATAACCATATCCAAGGTAGTCTTTACATTGGAACTTTCCTGAAAATATCATTCTACAAACTTTAACACTTCCAATAATATTTCAAATTTCTTCTCCTCTTTCTATAATTTTACATCAAAACATCACCTCTGACATTTACACGCCTTAGATAAGAAATTCTAAGAAATGAGACAAATAGAATAATTACACCTTGTTCAAAAAATCTTTAAGGAGAATCATACGCCATTTTGCGGGCTTATCGCATAACAGTTATAACTTAATTTAAAAATAGAGTGAGTTACTACCGTTTTGCACAAAGCCCTTGATTTGTATTGTAAGTCCAGTTAGCTACATTTGTAATTCAATACAATACAATTCTGGTACAGTAAAAAACATTAGGGATTCCAAAAGGTATAGATTGGAAAACCCTTTTCAATCATAATATTAAGTTTAGGAAATTCTTATATTTATTTTGTTTAAGTTGGGTTTAACCCAGCTTAGGTCATTTTAGGGACACCAGGGCACCTAAACAAGCTTTCCTGGATCCTTGACTATAACCAGTGCTCATCTATCTTTCCACAAGGCCAGCAACTTCTCCATATCCCTTATCAATGGAGGAAATTTAAAATTATTATCAATTTTCATGGAAGGGTATAACTGCCCCAGGTGGGATTCAAAACCTTACACCTTCGGGGAAACTAGATTAGAAATCCCGGCGCTCTTCTAACTGTGCATATCAAATACTACATAGCTAATTTTCACATATATGTATATAAAATAGAAAATATTAATTGGCCGGGAGACAGTCATAAATACGAGTCAGACAAATAAATGTGGAGACAAAATAATATAACACAGAGAACGTCATAACTTTTGCCTTAGAACCAATTTTATTCTACTTATTATAGGAGGAAAACGTCACAAAAATATGAAAATCAGGGAAAACTTGGTAAAAACTAAGCTCAGGGTTTCAAGACGAGTGAAATAATTCTTTATACAGCTAATGCCTATATAATTATGCAGGTAATTATGTAATGTAAAGACAAAAACAGCAAGGCTGAAAAATATTCAAGATTACGACTTTTGGAAATATAGAAAAATCACAACTCACAGAAATTCAATTAAAAGTTACTATAATATAATTGAATTTACTGCTAAGTAAGGAATTTAAAGTTGATTGAATTTACTGCTAAGGAATAAGTTACAAATATAAAAGGCAAATCGCAAAAGTTCAAAGTTCAGTAATATATTGGAGCTTTAATTATAAACTGTTTTGCGACAACTTTTGCATTTTTTTGAATTTTCAAATTAAAAAAATGCAAGCAAAACATTCTGAAAATTTTATGAGTGAGTATAATTTGAATAACTTTATGTATAAATATCAATCCAAAACTTATGTGAACGATATTATGAAGAAATTATAAAGGTACACAAATAATTTAGAAAAAAAGGAAATTTAGCTTAATTAATATCGTTATTTATCATAAATGAGAAGAAAATGAAAGCCTTGTACAAATTGACCAGGTATTCCCTATCCAGTAACTTAACACTACTTTTAACTGATTTAATGTATGCAAATTATATTTAATTTATATATTCTTGCCTGAAGTCAATTTTCACCATTACTCTTATAATGAGAGGAAAGCAATTTATTAAAGATAACAAATTAAATATCTAAGAATATTTTTAACATAATTATTGGTATGAGAAATTAAAAGACAATTCTCAAAAAATATTTTTGTACTCAAGTGATGGAGGCCAAGGCAAAGCTAGTATAGTTTATAGTTTAATTTAACAGAAAAATTTCTTGAAACAAATACCAGACTTTATAATAAGTTTATTTATATAAAATCATACCAACATAAATGCAAAGAAAAATTCCAGACTTTTTAACATTAAGTCTAAATTTTTAAAAAATCAAATTCCAGAAAAAAGCTTTCATAATATTATAGAAATATTTAATGTTACGTTTAAAAAGCACAATGGCAACAAAAAAAAAACAAACCAAATTTTCTTTTAAATAAATAAATAGATAAATAAACAAAATATCGTTAAATAAAAAACAAAAATTATACAATAAAATATTAATCAAACGACATACCTCTGGCTTCGGGTAAAAAAAATGTAAAAACTAAAAATGCTCAGCAGTTCACGTCTTTCTGCCTTCACAACACATCCCCATATGAGGCAGAAAAGCTGTGAGCCTCGCCTAATTTCCCCAGCATCACTTGGTAACATATGGTTGCCGTGGTAACGGAAAGCAAGTAAATTGATAAACTAGTGTTTTCACACACTGTATTGTTCATCACAGTACACAAGAGGCAGGTGATCTCCTTTCATAGAAAAAGAAAAGACTCGGCTAGAATCACAACTTCACTAGCCAAACTTACGACAACGGAAAAAAATCAAACATTTGTGAACAAATTACTACGGCAACCATAAGAAACAAAGGAAAAATCATTAGAATTCTTTTAACAACTATTCTGAAATAACCTTTTATAGATAACCGTGATACGAGTTTAACCAAGGAAGAAATTTGTAATTATTGACTTTAAAGGTACTAGTTCACAGATTGGGTTTAATTTTTTCTATAATGTCAAAATACCATTCAGTGTCTGTAATTGTGTCAAAACTTTTTAATACTTATTATTAAACTGACCTAAATGTTGCAAGGAATATACACAAAAAAGTCACAGAATGAACTAAAATTGTCTATACCGTGTCAGACGGGGTAGATTTTTACAACATGAAACACCATCATTTGTAGTTGTACGTCAGTTTGCACTAAAATTGTCATTATCAGAACACTACTTTCCTGCTTTCAAAAATTTCCATTAAATTTTGATAGTTTTAAAAAAAAGTTGATATTTAAGTCAAAATCTGCAAATGTGTACCTTTAAAACTCAGGTTTAGAGGAAATTATATTATGTTGTGCATTAATGATTACAAATGATATGGTTTATCAAAATATTATTGAATAAGATTTTCGATTAATGCGTAAGATTAAAATGTTTAATTTATTTATACGTACAGGGTTTACCGCCGCTTAGGTTATTTTACCGCATCCAGCATACCTATCCTAGCCTTCCTGGGCCCTTGTCTATAATCAGTTTTCACCTACTCTTCCACATGGCCAGAAACTTCTCCATACTTCTTATTAACGGAGGAAAATTGTCATTATCGTAAAATTTTCATGGAAGGGTATAATCTTCTTGGGTGGGATTCGAACCCATACCCCCTTAAGGACACTAGATTCAAAATCCAGGCATGCGACCAATTTGCGCTATCAACCAGGGTTTGAAATGTTAAAGACAAATTATTTAATTTTTTTGGGTATTTATGCTGTACACACTAAATTTATTACCATTGTTTAAAGTATATGTAGTTCAAGGAACATTGCAGGCAATCCTATCTATTTTTCTAGGTTTGCGTTTTTCTAAGCTCTTTTATGCCGCCCTGCTAGCTCAGTTGGTAGCACGCAAGTCTACTGATCCAGGGGTCGTGGGTTCGATTCCCGGGCAGGGCATACTTTTGTCGAGTTTGGTCATGAAATTTTTTCTACGGCTATTCTCCCTCCTACCAATGATTCTTAATTATGTAGGGCAGTTGTTAGTCACTGAAGAAAGTATGTGCTTAGTAGTTGGATAACTGCTAATTCTAGAGATTTAGCATTTCCAGGAACAGTAGGTTGACTGACCCCCGTTATATAACCTATAAAATGTGTTGCTACGGCTTTAAACCCTACAAAACAAACATACGAACTTGTCTCTTTATTAGAACTCTAACAGCAGTTATCTAACCTGAATGACTAGACCCATGGTTCATTCATATAAGGGCTCAAATTTAACAGAAAAAGGACGATTTTTTCGAGTCGATTTTATTTCAACTTGTAAAATGAAAAAGCAATAGCAATTTTCCCCAAACATTTGACTTTATAAACTAAGTAGAGCTACAAGATCATACTATCTATTTTTCTGGCCGTTCTAATGCTGATTTGAGCCTCATCAGTTTAGAAAGTAATGCTTTCGGGATAATTCCAACCTGCAAAATTTGGGCCTTAAAATAAAAGTTATTTGCAATTTTCAAAATCCACTTGCATTTTGTGGGTATAGGAGCTTAACATTTGGAGCTCTGGTTCTAACAAACTAATTAAGAGCCCACTCTTACCTAATATAAAATTAACTCAAAGCTTGTTGACAAAAGTACTTTTCGAGTCTTGAGGTAGCCATTTTGAAGGGGGGGGGGGGTAACATGTTCAAAACATGTTTGCAAAACCTTAGTGGCTATAAATCAGGATAATTTTGCAATTTAAGGCCAAGCTCAAAGGACTTCACTTCATATACAATCTCAAACCTAAATGACATCCTTAAACAAAAAAATTAAGACAAATTTATGAGGACTAATGATATGGTGGCCATCCTTCGGCAGTGATTTAAATACGACTGTATCATGGGCACAGATTATCCCATTTAGCCCCTATAATAGTATAAGTCTGGAATCTTCACACATTATGTTTGGAGTAGGAAACAGTAAACTATGGTGCATAATATAGCCTGACGGCATAGGGGATCACCATGATACCAATGGCAGTCTTCTTGACAAACTTTCATTTGCACTGGACTAGGGCTGTCACAATATACCGGTATATTGCAATACACAGCTGCGACAATACGTACCGCGGTACAAATTTAATGTACCGGTATTTGGCGACACTTTTTTTCATTGGAAAAAGTATTCTCTTTGCGAAAGTAGCGAAACGTCAGTTTTTCCATTGTTCATTCAATCTAAGCTTAAGTTACAAGAATTTAAACGATTGGGGCACGTTAGATTGATTGAACGGAACTGTTGCAAAACATGTCATAGAATCAAATACTCAGGACATGAATTTGTGAACCAAGCATGACGTCTAGGAGCTTGATTGCTAGGATGTTCTGCAGCTAAAGGGGTTATTATTTTCTTCAACTTAAGCATTTTTTTATATGCAAAACACATAATTTATCACAATCACTTATAGAGGCTACAATCATGTATATTCTATCAGTAGCTGCATGTAAGAATTGCAATGTTTCTGTTAAAAACAATGAATCTAAAAACCCACAATATATCGGGGTATGTATCGTGATACATTGCAGGTGTATTGCAGTATATCGCAATACGCTTCTGACCTATCATGACAGCCCTACATTGGACATTCGGTCCTGCCAGTTGAAATTTTTTAATTATAAACTCAAGCTAGCTGATAATTTAACCAATTAATATAAAACCAAAAATCAAGCAATTGCCTGTGAAAAATTTAATTGCACAAAAACTCACTCAAAACAGTCCTGGAGAAAAAACTTCAGTGCCATCAATAATGCACGCAAGCAAAAGTACAGAAACATTTTACCCTAGTTTGGTAGTGCAAACATTACCGATTTAGGTCTAACTTCAGTGTGGTCTACAAAGTTAAACATAAAACAGACTTTGAAATCAGTCAAACTTATACATACGTGTCATTATACACTAGTCAGAAAATTGGCAACCGGAGCCTCATTTCGAAATCCTCAAGGTCAAACAGAATCGACAAGGTCACCGTCAATAACTTTGATAAATAAATTCCGATATTGTAGATGGAGGATAATGGTAGCGATAAACAAAGGATACAATATTATCATGGAAGAGATAGTACAGTCAAGCTGGTGTAAAAAGTTTCCCTTTGAAGTAATCACTGCCTTAACCATCATGTATATTTAATGAACCTCAGACTACTTATGTACATAGCATGCTACAATACGTAGATGGTAAATGAGATACTGGAATAAGTCACAATAGATAATATTTAGAGCATAGGCACTTGATCTCAAATCCTGTCTGTCATTTTTTGGTGAACAATAAATTATGCTCAAGGTTACTGCACTCTTCTACTATGATGGCGACATATTGTCAATTGGGAGATCTTTTTTGCGGTTTTTTTTGGTTGGGTTTAAAGTTGTAGCAAAACATTGTATAGGTCATATAACGGTGGTCAGTCAACCTACACACTGCTCCTGGGAAGGCTAAATCTCTGGATTTAGCTGTTAACCAACTACTAAGAGCATACTTTCGTCAGTGGTCAGTTGACATCTGAACTACATAATAAAAATCATTGGTAGGATGGAGAAGGCCGTTTCATGACCAAGCTCCATGCAAGTATGCCCCGCCCAGGAATCGAACCCACTATCCCTTAATCAGTAGACTTGCGTGCTACCAACTGAGCTAGCCGGGCTGCTCAATTGGGAGGTTAACATTGTTAATGCACCATTCATTAGTAGTGCTGCAACGATTCACAGGAAAGTCGATTCGATACGATTCAATACTTTTTCTTTCGATTCGATTTTTTTCGATTCGATTCATTTATTAATATAATTTACTTCAAATATGCATTTATACATTAATTTGAGCTTAAAACTAAATAATATGGACTAACTAAAAGTGTTACTGAAATTTGATAACACGAAACTCGAAAATCTGCTAAATTAATATTTGCTTTTTTCAAGTATGAAATGGTTTCGGTACGAATGTAAAGTTCACGAAAATGTATTATAATTGTAATTTCGACTAAAAAAGTATAAACAGCATGGAGCATAAATTGTAGAAAGATGCAGTTCTTGATATACATTTAACATAAACCCACGCTTTGAAGGCAAATATATTGAAATTTGAATTAACTAACATCAAAACTTGACCGGTAAAATTCAATCACACCGACCCAATTTGCATAGCGTTGGGGCATATACTGTAAATAAATATTTGGAACAGAGTTTCCATGCTACTTAAATCGTAATGGAAACTTTAGAGAAATGTCACAAAGTTAACCCCAGTTTCACTGTCAATGTACTTTGTCTTTTAGGTGAGCCTTTGCTTTTATCGTTATAACTTATGTAAAAATGTTAAAAGTCAGTATCGAATCGAAACTCGCGGGTCCCGAATCGAAATCGAATCGGCGCCCTTGCAATCGAGTTTCGATGTATCGAATCGAATCGTTGCAGCCCTATTCATTAGTAACCTGTCCCTCTCATCCCAGGGGGAGTTTTGAGATAGACAGGGGAAAGGGGCTGGGTATTCTACCTCTCGGCTTTTCCTGCACCGCAATATGACTGCGGGGGAATAGCTTTCGACCCAACAATAGTGGTTAGAGTTGTAGTAACAGTTGGCTTGGGTTTTAGTGGGGACTTAAAATCTGTAGTTATACAGTAGCTGTAATAGCGATTGGCTCGGGTTTTAGCCAACTATTTTCTGGAGCAAGTTGTCCTTTGTTTATAACCAATGTTTATTTTCTTCTAACTGAATGTTTGCTGTATGGTAGATGAGATTTTCTGCATGCAGGAACAACTACGCATAGAGTGGGCATGGTCAAGTGGTAACAACATTGAACTGGTAATCATTGAATAGCCAGGCTTGTCATTGGTTTGAATCCCATCCAAAAACTTCCACCTAACTTCCTTAAGAAACTTTATCTTACTAGCTTAGTACTGGGGAACCAGGAAGTGCACTCAAAAGTGATTAATCTAAGTTGTAGGAACTAATGGTTCACAACCTAACTAATTTAGATAAATTTGTATAAATTAGCGAACTCCTCTGAATAGTGAGAAGTGACTAAAAATGGACTACCTTATACCTTTTCAAATGTAATCTAAATAGCAACAGTCATGAACAGTGTTGTTTTTTTATCTACAAAATAAATCAGAACCAGCATTGATGTTGACACAGAAATCAACACAATACTGAAGCAATACTGAAGCAAAAACTTACAATTTCTATTTACAATTTCAATACAATTATACAGTTGCTGTGCTTAGAAACAAGCAGATTTAACTATGAAACAACATAAACAACAATTGAATTTAGTGAATTTTCTTAGAATTGGCCATCAGTAACTCTGGTACTAACAATTTTATTAGAAATTTCTTCCCAACATTCATGGTTTCCAAACATAATAAACAAAGTTTCTGAAGACTTATTGTGGTTCTATCAAGCCCCAGGCTTCGAGTTCATAGCGTACTAACTATTGTTAAAACAACATTGTACTGTTGTAATTGAACTTAAAGTATATTCCAATTTTAGTTGGTTTAAAACTGGCAAGTATTACATGGGGTTTCCTCATGTTTAGTACCGGACTGTGGCAATTCCTCATTACTACAGATGTATACATTAGGCCGCGCAAGCGCAAATATAGGGATAATTGCTACTTTAATTTATATAGTCCACAATACGCATTAGCATAAAGCATCAAAAACTTACATTTTTACAGCATTCCACAAGGAATGTTTAAGTCTTTGTCCAAGGCTCAAATTTAAGCTGGTATACTCGCAAAACGCGAGAGGATTTTGAAAAATGCAAGTAACTTATCTTCTAATTCGCAAATTTTCGCAAGTTGAAATTGATGCAATAATATTACTGTCATAACTAACGAGGCTCAAATCAGTGTTGAAACGGATATTTTTTGTCTATCCCAAAATAACGCCCTTGTTCTATCCATAGCTAGATATAGTGCTATTTTTTTATTGCAAATATGAATAGTAAATATGCTTGCTATTAAAATTTGAGAAAAAATGAGAGTGATTTTCTCATTTTGCGAGCTGAAATAAATTCAACTCGCAAAAATTTGCAAGGCTATTTTTTGTTTTGCAAATATATTGCAATATGCAAAACCCGTATCGCAATATATTGCAATACATACCGGTTTTTGCATAGACATGCAAAGCATGAATTAATGCTTGTACATGTACCTCGTTCTAATTAGATCAGCATAACACACATATGAGTACTTCAAATGCTCTCTTATTCAAATGTTTGAATTACCAGTGTAAAATGATCTATAAGTTAGAAAAAAATGCTTGTTTTTTAAACGAATTTCGAAAACATTTTTTCTCTCATTTTAACATTTATTCAACATTTAACTTTCACATTATGATAAAAACAAACAGTACGACACATAACTGTAAAAACCAGTTCAAGGAAAATTAAACTGGTTAAAAACCCTAAGAATTTGTATTGCAATATTAACCGGTATATCGGTTAACCGTTACACTCCTACTAAACAATACAAAGATAAGAAACAAAATAGTAAAAAACATTCAATTGAATAGACCACAGTATCCTTGAACAAAATGATGAAACAAATATATAACAATAAAGAGATGGTCTAAATGACACAGTAACACTACTGCATGGCATCTTTTCCAAAACAAACACTTCTAAAAGCAAGCCCTCCAATTTAAAATCAATCAATTTGTTGTTCCGATCAAAAAAGCGAAATTTCAAATGTCATCAACAAACGGTCTCCATGGAAACATGGTTAAATGATTTTGGATGTCTGAAGAAAAGTAATTACAAGCACATTTTAATTTAGTTTTACTCAATAATGCTGGCTAAATAGGCCTCCAGTAATGAAAACTGGTGTTTTTACTCTGCCTCGTTTTTGTACATTTTCAAGTTTCCGAAACTTCTCTACTCCTAATGTAAGTTTAATACTGCACCTTTCATACTAGCGATGGGAAACAGTTGAAAAATCAATAACTAATTTGATTTACCCATAAATCTATTTATGGGTTTTTATCATTTTTCGATAAATTTCTGTATATGAGCCCCCCCCCTTCCCCTGCAGGTTAGCTTAGTAGTACTTAGCACAACTGACAACAAACACAAGGGTCCTGGATCCCAATGATTTAATATATGAATTAGTTTAATATTTCATAAAAAGAAAAATCTTAATTGGTTGGAAAAAATGAAATGTCGAAAAAAAGTAGTACCAATGTCACTTTTGCAGCTTCGTAAAAATCTTATACCATGAGACATAAATCTAAAGTCTCATAAAAATATATATATGTTGAGAGAAAACTGTTTTACCAGAACAAAATTATTTATTTATAAAATATAATATTTTACTGCACAAAATAAGGTATGATAAAACGTCAGATTTTAGCTGCAAGCATGATAAGTGATGCTTTTTGATCGCTTCATGACTTACTTATGTAGAAATTTTACTGGAGAATTCTAGACATAGACAAGAATAATAAGCATTTTGAGACTGATATTTTATTTCCTCTATATGAAATAAGGATATACAGAAAACTTGTCTATATTTTCTATTGGGTTTAAAGCTGTGTCAACACAATTTAGGTCATTTTACCATGTCCAGCCCACTTAACCTACATGTGGCTTTCCTGGACTTTTGTCTATAACCAGTACTCACCAACCCTACCACTAGGCTGGAAACTTCTCCATATATCTTATAAATGGAGGGAAATTGACATTATTGTCAAATTTTCATGGAAAGGTATAACCTCCCCAGGTGGGATTGGAACCTGTACCCACTTCGAGACACGAGATTCCAAATCCCGGCTTGCAACTAACTGTGCCATCGACCCAGGTTTTAAAACATGTCTACTTTGGTTTTTAAATTTTTATTTCAATGAGTGAGCTCAGAAAACTAATTTTCAAGGGTGGTATAGCCATGAGAGACAATATCATATTTTGATTTTGCTAGTTGAAATAAAGGAAGATCTTATTCCAAAAATGAACCAATACTCTGTTTATTTAATGTTATTTTCTGTGCTCTTTTATATATATTTATACAAAAACAACTGACCCCTCCCCCAAGAATAGCAAGGACTTGAACTTTCAGCTCTTGAGCAATGTGGTAAAATCCCCAGTAAATTTTGCTTACAAAAACCAACACCTAATCAGCTGTGTTTTAAATATCTATCATCAAAAACCTTCATAATTAAAATCAAGCATCATCATGACATTTAAATAAAGCCCTTGATTCAGTAGTTCAATGGTCTCAAAGCTCAGAAAAATACCTTTGCAAGAAACCAATGAACTTATCTAAGTCAAAGCAAAAAGAAAACTTAAAAAGCGTTTTGAAGTCAACAATGATGGCAATAGTGTATTCAAACACTGACAGCATACTCGTAGATTTAAAGATTTCCACACACAGAGTCTTAGAAGTCAAGATATATATATCAGGGTCTAATTAAACCATTAAATAATTGAACAGTAAGCCATGGAGATAAATAAATGATTAAATCCTTGAGCGAAAAATCATGCTGAAATAAGAACAATCCGAGATCTTCCTTCATGTAAGAGTTCAGCAAAATACTAGATATACATTATTTTTTTACATATCCAGATGATGTTGGTGTCATTACAAAGAACAAAGCATAAGCTATGTATGGCTGTTTAAATCTGTCAAAAAGAAAGTAATATAATGGCGAAACTGGCCCCTAATTGAACTTGGGTAAAAATATATCATTTTTTAGTAATTTACCTTATATGTATACATTTGTAAATAGTTTTATTACTCAGAACAGCTGCTTATAAAGAAATGTTTCGTAAAAAGAAAATAATAGTGAAAATAAAAAACGTATTTCAAAATGTCACATTAGGGGTTCCTAAAAACAAAGCATGTAAGCATATTGAATATTCAACTTAAAGAATGTCTTCTGAGTCTGTCTTTGCCTTTCTCCAGACTACCATACAATCACTGTACAATAATCTTACAATCATTTAACCTTGCCCTCAACACACAGGTCACATGATATCCACAACACAAGAATTCTAAAAGGGAAACCAAAAATTCCAGAGATCTCATTAATTAGTCATGTGACTGGTTAATTTCAGACTGGTTTTCTCATTAATTTAATACAGAGTGCTCATTAAATAAATACACAGGGTACCAGTCCATTGTACAAAAATTAAAAGGTAACCAGTCCAGAGGAAGAAAATATAAATCCAGATACCAACCAGAGATCTGTTTCTGTCAACTTGGACAAATTAAAGAAATTCATCACTTTACATTCTGCAGCCTTGAGTGACTTTAGTAATTACAAAATACATGTGAGAAACAAACATACAATCTTTGGATTAAATATCAGCATGAATTTAAAAGAATCAAGTAATTATACCAATCTCATTAAAATAGACTATCTACCGAATGCTCCACTAAATTTTCACTAGAGCTGTCACGATATACAAGAAGCATATCACGGTATATTGCCATACGCTAACACAGTATCGGGAACTGTACAACAATATATTGCTTTGAAAACTGAAGACATAGCTGCATAATCCTTTTTCCATCTTTTCGGTCATAGAGGATTGCAAAATATGTTTTGCATATAAAAAGATGCTTGGGTTGGGAGAAACAATTGGATGTCTTATATGCCTTCTAGTAGGCTATCATAAAAGGGTTTTATTAAGTTTTTTTCCAGAAAGAAAAGCTTTCAATATATTAATCTCTAAGTGAATGTTACCGACAATATTGATAATGAAGGGAAAAGAATAAATTTTGTCATAATTATTTTGCCTATAAAAGGGCCGTGCCACCTTTCCCCTTAAAGTGAAAATAAACATTGAAGCCTGTACATGCATTCTTTTTAAAATTCCATCACAATAGCAGACAAAGGTCTTACAGTAACATTTCTTCTTAGCAACAAAAGTTACTTTCAAATAGATGACAAAATGAATGCAAAACAACATACAAAGAAAAGCATTTATTACAGAGTTCTAAAATAAGAAAATCTAATACAAATCTGACAAATTTCCTTCCGATTTTGAATCAGGAAATTATAAATTTTACAAGTGAAGCAAAAAACTTGCAACCACTGCAAAACTTGTCACACAGAGAAGTTCTCCTTCTCTTAAAGTGTCTAATAGATTCAGTTTATTTACATCAAACATCTTGTTTAAGACTGTTTCTAAAAGCTTTAAAAATTTACCCCAAGTGACCAGCATTGATTTCTGAATCTCCCACTGGAGAGCTGCTTTTGAACTATAAGTGAATTTAAACCAAGAAATTTGTAACATAACAAATCGTTGAATTGCTGACTTAATCCAATACGTCATAGTACATGGACTTTCTTATGTGTCCCACAAGATCATGTCAACTGTCAAATGGAAAAACCTGAAGTTTTATGATGGCTAGGTGATGATCCATAAAATGATAGTGCCATGAAAGAAACTGGTATTTGTTCTTTAGACACAAAAACTACTTTAATTTCCACCTACATATTCTAAACTCTGCCCACATATTTTTATCCCCTACCACATATTCTAATCACCACCCACATATTTTTATCCCCACCCACATATTATAATCCATGCCCACATATTCTAATCACCACCCACATATTTTTATCCCCACCCACATATTATAATCCATGCCCACATATTCTAATCACCACCCACATATTTTATCCCCACCCACATATTCTAATCCATGCCCACATATTCCAAACTCTACCCACATATTGTAATCCTCACCCACATATTCTAATTCCCACCCACATATTCAAATATCTTTTTCACATTTATAAAACAAAATCTTGAAATAAAATGCACTTATAAAGATTTAAGAGTGATCAAAGACTTGAACAAGATTAATGAAGACAATTTTAAAGAAAATATCAAAGCACTAGCTGTTATGAAATTTTACAAATAAATCAAACAGCAACAAAAAAACTTCCAACAAAAAAAACAGATTTCACATTCCTCCAGAGTACTCAAGAGATTTTCTAAGTTAAATATTGTCTTGTATTTTGTAGTTTTTAATAATTGATACAACATAAGGTTATAAGGATGAAAGACAATTTTAAATCTAGGTAGGATATTTTTATATTCTATTACAAACTATATTTTTGACAAGAAATGTAATGTGGAAACCACATTGAAGCTGGATTTAAAAACTTTAACACAAAAATTACAAAGGGAAATAATCCATAATAAAGCCAGGTATAGTTGTAATTACTTTCTAATTCTGTTCATCACATGGTATGTTATCATTGTATGAAGTTTCATAAAGATCTGACAATGAATGGCAGAAATATATGGAAAAGAAAAACTTTTAAAGCAATTGTTAACGACACCAGACACCCGCCCACCTGACCACCCGCCCGACTGACCACCCACCCGTGTTTTGCTAAACTATTAGCAGGATTTTTTTCGTTAAAAAATCCGGCTAAAAAATTTATCTTTCAAACTTATCTCATGAACAAGTGTGAACAAGTAGAAAAAACTTGAAATTCAACACCCCTGCCTAAATGCAATGAACAAAGTCAAGTCACTGACACTACCACAAGTAACACCTAAATGTAACCAAAGCCACATAAAATACAAACTATAAATTTGTCAAATTGAATCCATATCAAGGGTTGCCCGCAAGACTGTAGTAACAAGCTTTTTAACACAATGCACTTACTACACTCTTGGGAGCAACCCTGGATATAGTGGTCATTGCTAAACTGAAAACAAAAGTTAAGAATTCAAAGACTTACTAGATTGTAAACTGACAACAGGAAAGCTTCAACTCCACCACATTTCTGAAAATAGACATCATATATCAATTTAAATTATACACATATATGTATCACAAGTGTAATGGGAGCAGCAGTCCAGTGGTGAGGCACCCACTCAAGAATGAACTTGTCTTGGATTTGATCCCCACCAGGGGGCACTGCTAATTTCCTTGAGCAAGAAATTAATTTTAATTACTTCATTTTTGGGGGGGGGGGTTAACGCCGTGTCAACACAATTTTAGACCATTTTACGGCGTCCAGCACACCTAACCTAGCTTTCCTGGACCCTTGTCTATAACCAGTACTCACCTACTCTTCCACAAGGCAGGAAACTTCTCCATATATATCTTATTAACGGATGAAAATTGACATTATTGTCAAATTATCAAGGAACGAATAACCTCCACGGGTGGGTGTCAAACCTGTACCCCCTTAGGGACATGAGATCCTGGCGCGCTACCAATTACTTCATTCCACACTGATGTAAATCCCCTGTAAGGGTAGTATAATTTAGTTGTGTTAATTTCTCAGATGCACTAAGCAGAGTAAAAGACTCTGTAAGGAGATTGATAGATTTCAGCAGCTGAATGTGCATGGGTATTAGCTGTTAAGTCAGTGAATGTGCATAAGCATGAAAAAAATAGTCAACACAAAAGGTCATCTAAACGTCATGACCCTCAATGTGATGTTAGGAGATCCAATAACAGCAGTCTGTAAGATATCAATTTTGTTTACGGAGATTGTTATCAGACCTTCCTCAGGTAAACAGCCTAAACAGTAGAACAGGTCAGTAAAATAGCAGTATATCATAATTATGATACAGTATTTAATGAGGACATGTTTTTCTATAATGATACAAAACATACACACAATAACAACATTTTTTATGATATAAATCAACAATATGTATTCATTATTAAGTCTATGGTGTTGGTGATTTTGTTCACTTATTAAGGATACTGCAATAGTTGATAATTGTTTTTACAGTAGAATTCTGTAATAAAAGACGCCTTAGATATTGTGAAATCACGCCATTTTTGATGATGAGATGATAAATTTGAGTATTTTTTGTTGGGTTTAACGCCGTAGCAACACATTGTATTCGTTATATAACAGCGGTCAGTCAACCTACTTGCTGTTCCTGGAAAGGATAAATCTCTGGATTTAGCTGTTAACCAACTACTAAGCATATACTTTCGTCAGTGACTGACAACTGCCCTACATAATTACAAATCATTGGTAGGAGGGAGAATTGTGCTAGAAATAATTTCATGACCAAGCTCCACAAAAGAATGCCCCCGCCTGGGAATTAAACCCATGACTCCTCGATCAGTAGACCTGTGTGCTATCAACTGAGCTAGCCGGGTGGCTACAATTTGAGTGTAAAAAGGTTCCATTTCATTTTTAGATCATGGATTTTTAGGTTCTAATAGCAGAGTATTACAGCTGCCATTACATAAGAATCTCCTGACATCCCACAGGGGGTAATGTTCAGATGACCTTTATGTTGACCAATCAAAGCATAGATTTATCCAGACTATTTACAGATCAAAGGGTATCCAAGCTATTTTGACAGAGAGTGTTATTCTCAGGCTGTGATTGGTCATTACATTGCAAGATGTGTCATAAATATTATAAAAGCAAAGGTCAACAATGACATGATCACCTTTACTGCAAGCTTTTCAGATACAAAATGAGCAAAAATGTGAGCAGAGAATTTTAGATCGGGATCTACTAAGATTGTGAACAATATAGACGACAAGTTTTATGTTGTCACCAACAATCAAAACAATCTAATCAAGATGCGTTGATTAGTATAAATATGGTAAATACAGTTAATTGACTAAAAAATCCCTACCTAAGTTGTCTAAACACGAATCATTAAGTGAAGACAAGGAAAATTTACCTTCACAGCCAAAAGGCAGGAATAAGAGGAATGAGCTCATCTAGAAAATTGCCTGCCGTCAGGAAAAACCAGCAACTTTGTGTAATTAAAAATAGTAATTAACTGATCGGAACTAAGGAAAGAAAAGCCCATTAAAAGTGTTCAATACTCGAGTACCCAGCTTGTCGGGGGGGGGGAGGAGGGGGGAGAGACTCTTCAGTTAGGAGAATTACATGAAATAGTTAATTAGCCTTAATGCTATCAACAAAGTCATTGATTAAAACAATAGTTTTGTGTTATATTGAAGTTTGATCATTTCGCAGCCTTAATGCAAAACAGTCATAACGCAAAACAGTCGTAACTGAAATTAAAAAAAGAGCAAGTTAAGACCATTTTGATTTAAGCCCACGATTTGTTATCATGTTGATGTATATTTGTAAGAGATTTACTTTCATGTTAATTTGAAAACAATATTCAACTTTTGGTTATTTCTTGTACTTTTTAAATAATTTGTGTATAGTAATGCAGTCTTCATGCAGAATTATTTTAAGTACTGAAGATTTTGTCCAAATGCAAAGCAATGTAATGAATAGCACTTTACATTGCGTTTCAACATTTGTTTTGTCATATTGCTGTGGGTTTTATCCAGATTTAAACCTGAACAGAAACATTAGGTAGGATGCACAAGGACTAACAGTAATAATACTGCAGCTCTAGGGTTGACTGCAAGACTGTAGTAACTTGCTCTTTTACACAATGTACTTACTACATTCTTGTAGGCAACCCTCGTGCTGCAGTTTTGCACTGAGCGCATAAGAACTTTTGTTTTTTGGGGCAACAGCTCGAAAAAAAGTTATGTAGTGTAGGTTCCAAGTGTTTATAACAGAGCCTATCGTGATTTTCATGAATATTCTTCTTGTCAATATTGCTGAAGGTAAAAAGCTCTAAAAGTCTACAAAATGTGCATGATAGGGGGTAACTTGACCTCTAAACATTTACATGGTAAGGTCAGGTTGCCCTAGAAATAGGATTTATTAAGGCCTAAGCAATCTTCCAAGTACATGTATTACATAACAACAAATTAAAGCAAGGGAGACAAATCATACATTGAACATAAGGCCTAAGCAATTTTCCAAGTACATGTATTACATAACAACAAATTAAAGCAAGGGAGACAAATCATACATTTTATGACAATGGGTTATTATAACTTCATTTTAAGATCAATATTCTGCATCGTGATAATTACCAAAGTCAATATTAAGACAGCCATCAAACAATAAATGTTTAAATTACTTCAAAGATTTTCTCCCGCAATAAACAACCAATTTGTCTATGCAGGGAAATTTTTAAAATTTATTGTAATTTTGTGAAAGTTTTAACAAACTAGGTAAAGTCTAAGATCTACTTATAACTTTATTAAAGACTGTCTAGCATGTGACAAGTTCCGGAGTAGACATCAAATTAAGGTATCATAAATTAATGAGTCAGGTATATAAAAAATCTTACGACACAATATAACGACACAAATCTTCTTAAGTCAAATGCAAAATCTTCATTTTAAAACAGGGGCGGATGCAGGAATTATTTTTTTTTGGGGGGGGGGGGGGGGGGTACAAACTTTTTCGGGGGGGGGGGGGGTCCAAATTTTTGAACCACAACCACATTATACACATTTTAGAGAATAATGCAACATATTCATAATAAAAACTACATTATCTTTAAATCTACGTTTCGCACCGAGAAAAAATGCTTAATGCTACTTAAAAATGACTTACAGTCAAGAAATACACTAATAGACAGGTACATTTTGGGGGGGGGTCGGGACCTCCCTGACCCCACCCCCCAATTAGATCTACCTATGTAAAATGCCCAATATTTTTCCTTATTACTTCTGCATTGATGTAAATTATACAGAATAGAGTATACTTTTTGAACATTTTATCAATTTAGCAAAACTTTTGTAAATCTGTTTATTCTATTAAGTTTCACATTTTGTGTTCATATCAATAGATTACCAATCACAGTAATAAAATTCAAAACTGTCCTGGTGGTAACTATTTTGCTGTTTTCAAACTTCTGTAAACAAGTATCCTATAGATGACTGTCATATAGGATCTCTTATGGTAGCTACGAGGGTCATGTTGAGATGACCTTTGTGTCGACCATTCAATGCATAGCTTTCATCTAGACGAAACACTACTTACAGCATCTTGTTTTCGTAATTTCTATTTCAAGACAGAGGTGTGCAAGCTAATTTGATGGTGGTGTTACTTGTGTATTCACAGGCTGTGATTGGATGGCTCTTTTCAAATTGCATGATGTAGACGATGTAAACAAGTTCCTTGACATAGTGAGAAAAGGTCACCTGACCCTCATAACAAAATAGCCAGATCTTGAATTAGCAAGTAGGGGAGTTAAATCAGATTGGCTATTTTCACACTGGGTGATAATACAAGAAAGAAATCATTGTTTTTAATAGCTGGTCATTTCCAAAAAAGTAAAAAAAATTGGTACTAGTATGTTCCTTGGTTAACAGAAGAATAATTCAAACTATGTTCAAGTCACAAGAAATATTTTTCAGTTTTAGACTTAGAACCCCTAGAATTTGGAAAATGTACCTGTCCATTAGTGTATTTCTTGCCTGTAAGTCATTTTTAAGTAGCATGAAGCAATTGTTTTTAGTGCTTAACATAGATTTAATGGTTACATAGTTTTTATTATCAATATGTTGCATTTTTACTGCAAAATGTGTATAATGTGGTTGTGGTTCGAGGTTTGGACCCCCTAGAAAAGTTCAGACCCCCCCCCTAGAAAAGTTTGGACCCCCCCCCTAGAAAAAAATCCTGGATCCGCCCCTGAAGAAGTACATGTGATAGGATTTTGTTTAATAGCTCATTTTAGAAAACTTGAGACAAATCTAAACAATATTCTATGAACACAATGTCTCACTTCATCCTACACAGGCAATATTTATACATGTATTTCTAATAATTATTCCATTAAAAAAGATAAAAAACAATTACAACATTTTAATAATTAATAATGTACAAATAACCAAATTATATCTTAAAGTTATTACCGGTATGATTATGTTGATTTTATTTTTTTTGTTATATGTGTAGTTGATCTACGAAGGTTTTATAATTCACTCAAACACTGAATTTTAACAACTCCAATGCCAAATTCTTTAAATTACTTAGTAAACATATCTAGTGACTAAAACTAACAGAAACTGTTTTATAGCATTTTAATTACCTTTAACTTGTCTTCGAAAAAGATTGAGGCATTTTAAATTGTGAATTGTCATATGGCTTGAAGGGAAGCAAGTTTACATTCTTAAAAGACACGCAAAATTTCCCCAAATTAGCTGTAATCACAGAACTATTTTCAAATTACACTGATCATAAATCAAACACAGCTAATCAAAATTGACTTGAGTCAAAGAAAGGAGAATTATGTTCCAAGGCTGTAGAGTAGGTACTTGATTGTTTTCTCAGGAGAAATAAGTTGTTAAATTGATTTGACTTTTGCGACTGATAAAAAGACACATTGATTAACTTAAAATTACAAAAAAATGCAGAAGGAAACAGCGTTTAGACCCAATATGCTTGACTATTGTCACATTAAAAGTCTTCTTACTATTCAATAATAGTTCCAAATATTGGCATTTTTATCTTAAAGTTGAGTTTTGAAAATGACCCTTTAACCTATCTATTGAGAAATGCATATCTATCAACTGCATCTTATATTACAGATAATTTTACCAAAGAAATAACATACAAATGTCTATACTGTTTGTTTTTTGTTTTGTTTTTGTTGGGTTTAACGCCGCATCAACACATTGTATAGGTCATATAACAGCAGTCAGTCAACCTACTCCCTGGAAATGCTAAGTCTCTGGATTTAGCTTTTAAGCAACTACTAAGCACATAATTTGTCAATGACTGACAACTGTCCTACATAATTAAGAATCATTGGTAGGAGGGAGAATGGCCGTAGAAATTATTTAATGACCAAGCTCCACAAAAGTATATGCCCCGCCCAGGAATCAAACTCACAACCCCTCAATCAGTAGACTTGCATGCTACCCACTGAGCCAGCTGGGCGGACCAGAACTTGTATATTGTCTATATATTACAGTTGAATAAAACATAGGCACAAGCTTTGATGCACCGAAATTAAATAACAAAGGTTTTACATATTTCCCTAAAACATGGATGCCTTATTTCACATTATATTTCTATGATATTTCTAGTCTGTTATCACATATAACATTATACACCTAACCAGAACCAACACTTCTGTCTAAAGGTGCTAGCAACTTTACCCAATATGTGGACAAAAAATTGATTTATTTTCTGGTACATTTTTGATGACAAAATTTCAATCTGAGAACACGACCATAAAAGGCAATACAAAAATAATAGTTACATTCCTACTCCAAAAGTCTAGAGAAAAACAATGTGGCCTTTATGTACATTATTATAAGTTATCTTTAATTTGAATCTGATAAAGACTTGTATTTAACAGGGCTCAAATTTAACAAAAAAAATGGACTTGAAAATTTTTCAAGTTCATTTTATATCTACTTGCAAATGAAAAAATCACTTTCCTTTTTTTCTCAAAATTTTAGTTGCATAAATAACTTATTATGCAGTATAACAAGAGCTGTCAGAGGAGACAGCATGCTCGACTTAGTAAGTGTTTGTCACAGGAGATGTGGTTGATGATAAGGAACATACATATTTTAAAATTTGAAAATATAAACTTAACAAATTCAAAAAAAAAAAAAAGAAATAAATAGAAAACTATAAGTTCAAGGGGGATAACTCTGAAAAAATGTATAAGGAGTTATGAATCTTGTCACATGAGATGTGGTTGATAATAAGGAACATATATCTAAAGTTTGAAGTCAATACCTGAAGAAATAAAACAGTTGCAGTAAAAACAAACATTTTTTAAAGAAAACTCTAATTTCAAGGGGAGATAATTCTGAAAAAAATATATTTGGAGTTATGAACCTTGTCACATGAGATGTGGTTGATAATAAGGAACATATATTTAAAGTCAATACCTAAAGAAATAAAACAGTTGCAGAAAAAACAAATATTTATTAAAGAAAACTATAAGTTCAAGGGGGATAACTTTGAAAATAATGTATACGGAGTTATGAACCTTGTCACATGAGATGTGGTTGATAATAAGGAACATATATTTAAAGTTTGAAATCAATACCTAAAGAAATAAAACAGTTGCAGTAAAAACAAACATTTTTTAAAGAAAACTCTAAGTTCAAGGGGAGATAATTCTGAAAAAAAATGCATTCGGAGTTATGGACCATGTCACATGAGATGTGGTTGATAGAAAGGAACATATATTTAAAGTTTGAAGTTAATATCTTAAGAAATAACAAAGATACAGAAGAAAGTATTTTACTGCACAAAAACTTTAATCTGTGCACAAAAACTTCAATCAGTTCAAGGGGAGATAATTCTTGAAAAAATGTGTTTGGAGTTATGGACCTTGTCACATGAGATGTGGTTGATAGTAAGGAACATATATTTAAAGTTTGAAGTTAATATCTTAAGAAATAACAAAGATATAGAAGAAAGTATTTTACTGCACAAAAACTTTAATCAGAAGTGTGGACGCGGACGCGGACGCGGACGCCGACGCCGGGGCGAGTAGGAGAGCTCTACATTACTTCGTAAAGTCGAGCTAAAAAACAACACAGTACTATATTTAACTGTAGATAGAACAAGGGTGTTATTGTGGGATAGGCAAATAGTATTGAACTTTTTTATGGTGAATCTTTTCATCAATAATACCAATCTATTTGGCCGTTTCAATGCTGATTTGAGCGTCATTAGTTCAGACATTAATATTTTGCGTCAATTTCAACTCGCTACAATTTGCGATTGGAAGGTCAGTCAGGAAAATGCAAACATTTTTTCTAAATAAAGGATGGCCCCACGAATAAGAAAAGATATTTAAAGCAGACTTGATAATACTTTTTGGCCTATCATGTATCAAAAACCAGCCATCTTTGTGCTTTAAAAAAAATTAAAGATCTAAAAGTAATTAAAAGTTTTTCACTAGAATCCAAATAAAAAGAAGTGTCTGGGGCCAGGCTTTCAAAAAAAGCGGATGGGCAGACATGAGACCCTAATATTTTACTTTCATTGGCCTAAGTTCTAACAAGACAACCTTTTTTTTTAATCTAGTGTAATTATCAGCTTTCTATCAGGGTGGAAATAATCATTATAAAAGTATCAGATTTATTATATGGTTGCCATGGCAACCTTGATATATACATGTTGATGAAAATATAACAAAGGCAGATCAAATATGGTCAAGTGCACAATGTTGGGTTTTAGCTCTTCTTATACCAAAATGATCAATCCCACTACTCTTCAAAACTTAGGAAGAAAATTAAAAAAAAGGAAAATTATTCAAAATTTAATTAAAAACAACCATGTTATTAGTGTTTGTGACCCCTTCTTGGTAATAATTGTTACCCCTTGAAAACATTCTGGCACAGTCTTATTAATCGAAATATTCCACATCAAATTTTGCTCAATTGGTTTTTACTTGATATACAGGAAAAAATGGGAAGACTCGTCAAATAACAATAAGTAAACCCTGTACACTTCCCAAATACTGAAAAATGCCATAAAAGTACAAGCCGTTTAGTTGCCCTATAACATCACTAATTGCCAATCTCAACAGTAAGCTGTGAACGTCATGCTGTGAACGTCATGACTGTAGATATAACTAGGAGATCATATAGTTTGTCATTGTATATAAAAACCAATGTTGATTTAAAGGGTTCAAATCTATAACTAACAGATTATGTCACATTAATTTTAAAATTTACAATAAGCATTACTTTTTAAAGAAAATGAAAAATTATGGTATCACTTTTGTGTTGGAATTGGCGTCAGAGTTGCTTGGGAGGTTAAAGATTTTTAAAAGTCTTATATATTTAACACTATCCAAGCTATTTAATTAAAACTTTGTATTCTTATTTAAGAATAAATGATTATATCAACCATACTGTAAAGGGACATACATGTAACTCTGTATGAAGTATTTTAAAAGTTGTTTCCCTTTTATGCTTAAAACTGCCAAATATATGAAAATCAAAATTGAAAATAAGACAAAAATTTATACAAACAAACCCATCAGATCCAGTACAACAGAAATGTTCAGTATGAAAATATATCAAGCCATTAATTTTGTTCTTATAATAGATTTTGCGGGCTTACTGAAATATAGTTGAAACTTACTCTTTTTTTAACTTGAGTAACGACCATTTTGCACTAAGTCTGTGATTTGTTTTGGAACTCGAGTTGATGTTTTTTTTGCCAAAAAACTTTGTACCAGAGACAACTAAGTGAAACGATGCTGTTTTCAACCAGTTTCTCATGTTGAACCTAGTTCAAACTATATTTTTATGGTGAATCCAGTACAAACTATGTTTTTTACACATAATTGCTTTAAAGCATACATGCAATTAAGATAAAATCCTATCATCTATTGTACACATATTTTCATTTTGACAATAAAAATTAGTTTAGTGCCTGATGTATCAAAGCATAAAATTTAGTTTTGATGATTAACTATTCATGTAAATTATCAGTTCTGTAGGGGATGGGCATTATATACTAGATAATATGTTTTTATCTACATGTTTGTTGAAAAAATACAGCCAAGATAAAACCAATTACAAAAATACATTTTTCTTGTTTGAGTTCAAAATAAGGTTACTTTCTAGTTACTGCTTTTATTAAATGTTTTTTTCATTTTAGTGGAAATTTGGCTGATCCCCGATATAGAAGGGGAAATTTGGCTGATCCCTTCTATAGAAACGGTAATTTGGTGGATCCCTTCTACAGAAAGGAAAATTGGCCAATCCCGGGAAACAGCGTTAAATAATGAAATTAGGGATATACATCTGGGTTTTTTATTAATACTGAAGCACAATTTCAGTCAAAGAGTTCTCAAGGGCAAAATTTCAGCTCTCGGCAGTAGACACTTAATAATGCTTGCATACTTTTTGATAAGGGGAACTGAGCCGCACTTCGGTCCAAAAACAGCTTGTAAAATAAACACTGTCACATTACCTTGGAAAACATTTTTACATTATTATATAGTGTTCTTTTGAATATATATCAAACACTTTCATTGAAACTGGACACATTACTGTATTACCGTAATAGATTATGGACTTATATAGAGTAAGATTGTAGAACCATATCCATGGCAACCTTAGAATATTATACAAGGAATTAAATATTCAGTTCTGTTCTATTCAAAAGGAAGTTAATAATATAAATAATTCTTGGAAATATTTACTAGATAATAACCTTGCCCACTATTTAATTCTAAAAACTAAAATTCTAAGAACTGAATCTTCCAGAGAAAAAAATCTATGTAATACTTTAAGAAGATTTGTAAACTTCATGATTAGTTGATAAAATGGTAACACCCACCCTTCAGAATTATTTAAATGGCACACAGAAAAATATTAAAGATAGAAAAAAAACACAGACCACCTGTGACTCTCAGAATTTGACGAATTCTAAATAATAAGGACCTGGCCATCAGTCTTATGTATAGAAAAATCTGTTCATAAGAAATTTTAAACTGGCTTTAACACGGCTTCAACTTAAGGCTATTTTATGGGGTCCAGAGCACCTAACCTAGGTTTCCTGGACCCTTGTCTATAACCAGTACTCACCTACCCTTCCACTAGCCCGAAAACTTCCTCCATATGCATTATTGTCAAATTTTCATGGAAGGTATAACCTCACGGATGGGACCTGTACCCCCTTCAAGACACTACATTCAAAATCCAAAACTGTGCTACCGACCCAGGTTGATCATAAAGAAGCTATCTCAGCAAGGTCATTTGACATACATTGTGAACCTGTCGAGGTCCATCTAAGATAGTAGTATTTGCACTCACATTTCAATTTGATGGTAATGATACCCCCTATAGGTTAAAAATCAATGGGTATGAACTTTTTTAAGGAGTATGAAGTATATAATGAAAGCAATATTCAATCGTGAATAGTTTCAACTACAAAATTTCCATGATAGGATGTTATTGTATAGTCTTTTAAATAACTTTTTGTGACAATGTCTGAATACTAGAGTTTGACATGTGCAAGGGATCCCAAAGGAATCTCTAATCAGTTACTCAAGGATTCCTAGTTTATATTAGAGATACTTCCAATAATAGTCAAAACTTTTAAATAGAGATTTGCAGTCACTAATTGTGGTAAACATTTCATGGCAATTTTTTAGGGTTACTGGCAGGATCCCTAGCTGAGAATCACTGGAATGCCTTCTAAGTTTTGGGGATCCTGGGAATCCCAGGACATTGTTAGTGTGGAACCCAGCTGGCTATTTACTTTATTTAGACTCTTTATCGCACATAGTCAAATTCTTTTAAGAAACAGTCCATCCTGACAGTATAGAAAATGTCCATTAATTGTTACAATTTCTTGGATTTTATATAAAAAAAATCCTTCAAGTAATCATATATATTACATTCAAAGTAGTAATAATAAAAAAAAACTTAGCAAGCAGTAAATGTGCTACTAGATCAACTTATGACAAAAATTTATTATGTGGAGGAATTACACCAGCCTTTTTCCTAACAATTAGTACAATATTAACGAGTAATTTTAACGACTTTTGATGACATCAAAGAAAAGATGAAGGCTACTTCCTTCTCATAGATTGATTTTTTCTCAATTCTGAAATTTCTCATTAAATAAGCTGACAGTGTCCGCTGATAAATCAGCCTCGTATCCGAGATATCTCGAGATATCTCAATAATTTATATATTCTTGCTCGTAAATGACGATTCTATGCAGGCAAGGTGTAGTTCTCATGTGATTTACATATTTACTTCAATAACTCTCATGTTGCCTAGGTAACTGAATAAAAAAAATCTGAAATTTATGAAATCATTAGGAAAATGACTTTTCAAAATGCACTGCATCTGATGTTTAAAGTTGCATAGTAAATAATCATTTTCACGTAGAAATATGAAAATCCCCATGACGATGATATTTTACAGTTGAACGGTACTTTTGATACAGTGTATAGTGTTTCGTGCAGTTTCAATTCTTTGTTTTCACACATGATTTAATAAGTGCATTCAAATGAGCGCCTATATCTTATTTCATGATGAGTTATAGACCTTTACTTTATAAATGTTTATAAAAAACCTTTTTTTCGGGGGGGGGTGGGTGGGTGAGGGACTCTTCCATGCTATCAGCCTAAGTTCCACGAAAAAAAATTAAAAAACTATATATTATGTAAGTTAGTTTGATTTGAATGCAGTTGGTAGTGCAACGGGCTTCAAATCTAGTGTCCCGAAGGGCGTATGAGTTTAAATCCCATCTGGGGCAGTTACACCCTTCCTTGAAAATTTGACAATAATGTCAATTTCTTCCATTCATAAGGTATAATAGAGTTAGAGGTAAGTACTGATTACAGACAAATATCCAAGAAAGCTAGGTTAGATACCCTGGATGCTGTAATATAAACTAAATTGTGCTGACATGGTGTTAAAACTAGTAATAATTTTCTAAAAAATAGATTTGTACAAAGCGAACTGACAGTATTTCATTTTGGAGGCTGAGTGAAACACTATAGTAACTCCCTTTATTTTAAAATGGAATTACTAAAGTGTTTTGTTCAGTGCTTGATTTGATGGTAACCAATACTAAAGCTTATAAATTGAACTTCACCTAGATATGAATAGAAAAAAACAATCATATCAACTGTGTCAGCAATGTAGTTTTAAGTTTTGTTTTCTATCATTTTCATAAGAATAAAAAACAAGAGCTCCGCTGGGCGGGGCATTATACGCCCGTGTGCAGTCCATGCTGTGTTCTATCTCATGTAAAGTCCCTGTGACCTTGACCAATGACCCCAGGATCTCAGAATAGGTCCCATTCTTAACAGGAGGGCTATCCAAAGCAAAGATTTTGAGAACCTAGGTACAGCCATGGTTGATTTATCACCGACACAAAGTTTTCCCCGTACAAACTTCCAGTGACTTTGACCCTGGGGCCTCAGAACCAAAAGTTCTCGCCCTTGACCCAAAGAGTATTGATACATAAAATTTGGTGATCTTAGGTAAAGTTGGTTGTTCGACAAGGTTTTTCCGCATGATTTTTCTTTTGACTTTAACCTTTAACACAGGGACCTAAAACCAAAGGGGCATATGCTAGACATTAAGGCTACCCTTAAATAAGATTTGGAAAACCTACAATGTAGGTACAATTATTATTGAGTTACTGTCCGGAAAATGTTTCAATATGAATTAAGTCCCTGTGACCTTGACTTTTGTCCCTGGGGTTTCCAAATCAAAAGAGAACATCAAATACCAAAGAGCTATCAACACATTACATCTTGACAAATAGGCTGATCCACATAAAATTTGGTTAACCTAGGTACAATCATTGTTTAGTTATTGTCCGAACAAGGATTGTCCATATGATGCCCCTGTGACCTAGATCTTAGACCCAGTTTTGACCCGAAACCAATTGGGAACATCCTTAACACATGGGCTACCCTCACATAAAATTTGGTGAACTAAATTCATTTTACTTATTAAATATAGCATTATTTCCATGGTCTGCCATTTTGACTTTGTTAACATATTGATTGAACATTTGAAGTCTCTGCTTGGTAATTTGATATCTTCTGGATGATGGTTTAAACTTGACCCAGGGGCCCCAAAATCAATAGGGAACATCCTTGACACATGGGCTACACTTACATGAAATTTGGTGAACTTAAGTGCAGTCATTGTTGATTTACTACACATACAATGTTTTTCAATATGATGCCCCTGTGACCTTGACCTTTGACCCAGGGGCCCTAAAACCAATAGGACATAACCATGACACATGGGCTACTCTCCTAAAAAAATTTAGTGAACCTAGGTACATTGGTTGTTCAGTTATTGTCTGGACAAGGTTTTTCCATATGATGCCTCTGTGACCTTGACCTTTGGGTCTGGGGCCCCAAAACCTATTGGGAACATCCTTAACACAAGGGCTACATTCACATAAAATTTTATGAACCTAGGTACAGTCCTTGTTGAGTTATTGTCCAAACAAGGTTTTTCAATATGATGCCTCTGTGACCTTGACCTTTGACCCAGGAGCCCCAAAACCAAAAGGGCATATCCTTGACACAAGGGCTACCCTCACATAGACTTTAATGAACCTAGGTAAATTGGTGGTTCAGTTATTGCCTGGACAAAAGTTTCATTGTTTGCCATTTTGACTTTATAAACATATTGATAGAACATATGAAGTCACTGCTTGGTAATTTGATATCTTCTGGTTGAAGGTTTATACTTGACCCTGTTTCCCCAAAACTGATAAGGCACATCCTTGACAAATGGTCTACTGTCACATGAAATTAGGTGAACTGAGGTACAGTCATTGTTGAGTAATTACCCAGACAATGTTTTTCAATGTGATGCCCCTGTGACCTTGACCTTTGACAAAGGCGCCCCAAAACCAATAGGGCATAACCTTGAAACATGGGCTACTTTCATATAAAATTTAGTGAACCTAGGTACATTGGTTGTTCAGTTATTGTCTGGACAAGGTTTTTCCATATGATGCCTCCGTGACCTTGACCTTTGGGTCTGGGGCCCAAAAACCTATTGGGAACATCCTTGACAAAAGGGCTACCCTCACATAAAATTTTGTGAATCTAGGTAGAGTAGTTGATGAGTTATTGCCCAAACAAGGATTTTCAATATGATGCCCCTGTGACCTTGACCTTTGACCCAGGAGCCCCAAAACCAATAGGGCATAACCTTTACCCAAGGGCTACCCTCACATAAAATTTGGAGAACCAAGGTACATTGGTGGTTCAGTTATTGTCTGGACAAGTGTTTCATTGTTTGCCGTTTTGACTTTATAAACATATTGATAGAACATTTGAAGTCACAGCTTGGTAATTTGATATCTTCTGGTTTAAGATTTAAACTTAACTCTGGTTTTCCCAAAACTGATAAGGTACATCCTTGACACATGGGCTAATCTCACATGAAATTTGGTGAACTTTGGTACAATCATTGTTGAGTAATTATCCAGACAATGTTTTTCAATATGATGCCCCTGTGACCTTGACCTTTGACCAAGGTGCCCCAAAACCAATAGGGCATAACCTTGACACATGGGCTACTTTCACGCCAAATTTAGTGAACCTAGGTACATTGGTTGTTCAGTTATTGTCTGGACAAGGTTTTTCCATATGATCCCTCTGTGACCTTGACCTTTGGGTCTGGGTCCCAAAAACCTATTGGGAACATCCTTGACACAAGGGCTACCTTCACATAAAATTTTGTGAACCTAGGTACAGTAGTTGATGAGTTATTGTCCAAACAAGGATTTTCAATATGATGCCTCTGTGACCTTGACCTTTGACCCAGGAACCCCAAAACCAATAGGGCATAACCTTTACCCAAGGGCTACCCTCACATAAAATTTGGAGAACCTAGGTACATTGGTGGTTCAGTTATTGTCTGGACAAGTGTTTCATTGTTTGCCGTTTTGACTTTATAAACATATTGATAGAACATTTGAAGTCACAGCTTGGTAATTTGATATCTTCTGGTTTAAGATTTAAACTTAACCCTGTTTTCCCAAAACTGATAAGGTACATCCTTGACACATGGGCTACTCTCACATGAAATTTGGTGAACCTAGGTACAGTCATTAGTGAGTTATTACCCGGACAATGTTTTTCAATTTGATGCCACTGTGACCTTGACCTTTGACCCAGGGGCCCCAAAATCAATAGTGCATATCCTTGACACATGGGCTACTCTCACATGAAATTTGGTGAACCTAGGTACATTGGTGTTTCATTTATTGTCCGGACAAAGTTTTTCCATATAATGCCCCTGTGACCTTGACCTTTGAACCTGGGACCCCATAAACCTATAGGGCGCATCTTTGACACATGGGCTACTCTTACATAAAATTTGGTGAACCTAGGTACAGGCGTTGTTGAGTTATGGTCCGGACAAGGTTTTTCAATTTGATGTCCCTGTGACCTTGACCTTTGACCCAGGGGCCCCAAAACCGATTGGGAACATCCTTGACACATGGGCTTCTCTCACATAAAATTTGGTGATCCTAGGTAGATTGGTTATTAAGTTATTGTCAGGACAAGTTTTTTTCCCATATGATGCCACTGTGACCTTGACCTTTGACGCAGGGGCCCCAAAACCGATAGGGAACATCTTTGACACATGGGCTACTCTTACATTAAATTTGGTGAACTTAGGTACATTGGTGGTTCAGATATTGTCCGGACAAGTTTTACCTATTTTAAGTCCCAGTGACCTTGACCTTTAACCCTGGGGTCTCAAAATCAATAGGGAACCTCCTCCACCCAAGGGCTATCAACACATAAAATTTGAGGAACCTAGGTTCATCCTTTCTTGAGTTATCATCCGGACAAGCAATTGTCCACGGACGGACAGACGGACAGACGGACAGACGGACAGACAGACAGACGGACAGACGGACAGACGGACAGACGGACAGACGGACAACAGCATAACATAATACGACCGTTTTTTCAAAACGGGCGTATAAAAAGGCTGACAAAAAAATTGTGCAAGTTTAAATACAATCCTCAGGGGAACTGTTCACAAAATTCTCATGATTGAAAAACAGGAAACAATATTTTTTTGTTCTAACAATTCCAAATAAACTTGATATAAGTGGAATATTTGACTTAAGAAATAATTAAGTTGTTGATGTTTTGATGTAAAATATTATATGATATACTAGACATAAGCTTCGATGCCCGAAGAAATTGATTAATAAGCACATCAAATGAGCCCGCACATGCTCATACGCTCAAATAGTGAAAATGCATGTGGCTTTGTTAAAATTCCCAATACAAATGCATTAAATCAATCTCCATAAACAGATTTCCCATAAAGCACTGTTGCACAGGATCTCTAAGCTTCACTAGGTCTGTCACGTCGAGATGACCCTTGAGTCGACCAATCAATGCTTAGCTTTCATCTATACCAAACACTATTAATAGCATTTTGATTTTGTAATTTCTACTTTTAGACCAAGGTTTGTGAGCTAATTCAACAGTCTTTTTATTCACAGGCTGTGATTCGTCCGCTCATTTCAAATTGCGTGACACAGACGATGTAATTAAGTTACTAAATATAATGATTGTGTAATGAATATTATAATGAGAAAAGGTTACCTGAACACGACCCTCATAATGGAACAGCCAGATCTAAATTAGTGAGTAGGCGAGCGGAAATTTTAGATCCGGTTTAAATCAGATTGGCATAAAATGGACTTAAAATGATTTTTATTGTAAGATTTTATAAGACAAAAGGCTCACTAACGTTTCTGAGAAAATATATACCTAGTGATGTCATTACAATTCTTAGAATTTACTATATAGGAAATGACTAGAAATTTCAATTAAGGAAATTCTGTGCTTTTTATTGTAAGACTTTTTTGTAAATAACATAATCATAGAGAAACAATATATTGAGAACTTACTCATTTATTTGAATATGAGTAGAATATGAAATCAGCTACAAAGAGTTTAATAATTGCTTTTTTTCTCTCCTCCTCAAACCAATCTTTTAAAATCCCATATTATACACTAATTAAACAAAGAACTCTGAAGAACTTAAATTACTGGAATGACAATCTGCACTGTCATGCAATGCAATCAATTTCCACAAACAGTATCCATGGCAACTAGAATACCGAGAGCAGGTGGATGCTGGAAAATAAATCACCTATCTGCTAGGTTTATGGGCAATTCTGTTGAAACCAGCGGCACATTTTAAGACTGACTGTGCTATTAGCTTTCAAAGTTTAATGGAATGTGGACATTTAAATGTTGAAATATATTAATTCTATGGAGACACGAAAGAACTTAGGTATAGATGAAACCTGATACGTTTCACTCAATAAATTATTATCAATTATTTTTTTCAATACTTGAACATTGCATGTTATAGTTTGATATTTAGCATGTTTGTAAGACATTAACAGTTGAAGGTGAAGATCACTACAATGAAAGTATTAGGTTTCCTGACATTTTGAAAAAAATCAATGGAGAAAAAAAAATTCAAAAAAATTTCAAAGAAAACAAGATATTTTCATATTAAGAGTAGGGTTTCAAAATCAGAAAAAAAATCATAATTGATCATCGGAAATAATCGGATGACCTTTTTCGATCAATCATTGATTATTTAATCAAAACATTTACTCAAGGTTTTCATTCAGGATTTCCCAAAATATATGACCTTAAGTTGCAATGGTTTAAGTTTAAGTGACTTTGTTTCATATAATAGAATACTAAATCATGCCTTATTAACCTATAATTAGTGGTTTGGTGGTAGTTCATTTTTAATAATAAAATCAATTTTTGGACATTTTTTTCGTACCAATGTAGTATAGAAATGGAGCTAAATATTGTCCAATAGTTGCCAATTCCATGTTGCAGACCAAAAATATCGACACAGATCTCAATGATTTACAGTAACAAAGTAGTAGTAAAAATGTACCCATCAGGGTTTAATTATGAAGAGTTTTATCCCCATGAAATGTTTTTACTTCAGAAATATTAATTATTTAAAACTGGTATGTCTCATTGTCAATAAAATGAATTTTGACATTAGCGATAATCGATTATTAAACTTCATAATTGATTGTCTCCCACATTTACTGAAACGATCAACTATCGATTATAATCAATCATCATTAAATCCCTTATAAAGAGTGATTAGTATCTCAGAACAAAAGACTTTTTCCGTTACCTTTTTTACTTGAATTAAATCCCTGTTGACTTGAACACCTATAAAATCATCATTTATTGAAAGACAATCGAAAATCTCATTGAAAGGTTTTTTTTATAAAAGTAAATGGTAGATCAAACAAAACTCAAATCAAAGTGACACTTTGTTCCAGTGTAATCTGATCTTTAAAGAGATGTAAGGTTTTAATTGAATACAAAGTTAAGTATGAATAGACTTCATGTACAGGAAATATATATAAAATGAATTTCAGCAATTTTTCTTTTTCGTATCACAAACAGGCTACAAAACATAGATTAATGTAAAAATAAATCTGGGCGTTTAATACATTCACTGCAGAACTATCATAGGTGAATCTAGCCGGGGGGTCAGGGGGGGGGGGCCGGACCCCCCTAGAATTTCCAAAATGTACCTGTCCATTAGTGGTTTTCTTGACTGTAAGTTATTTTTGGTTAGCATGAAGCAATTTTTCTCAGTGCTTAGCATAGATTTAATGGTTATGTAGTTATTATTTTTAATATGTTGCATTATTCTGAAAATGTGCATAATGTGGCTGTGGTTCAAAATTTTGGACCCCCCCCCCCCCTAGAAAAGTTTGGGCCCTCCTGGATCCGCCTCTGACTATACAGACCATTTATGTTGCCATAAACTCATAATAGATGTATATTTTTAATGTATATTTTTAATGTAAGAAATGCAAGAAAGTACCATACGTGAAATAGGGTCAATGGGAGTGCCATCAATGTTTTAGACCAGTCTATTGTTCGTTTATTGGCAGTGCACATGTTTCCGCTCTCAATTGAAATTTTGACACTTTTATTTGTTTACCTATGTAGGCTTAATTATGGATATTTCAAAATGCATATTGATTATTAAATGGAAAAAAATATCTACGGTACATTGAAATGGTTGGAATCAATGACAGCTCTAGATTGTACTTATCATATTTGGAATCAAGTAGAATAAAGTTTCTTGCTTAAGGTATCAATGGGTAGGTTTTGGATTGGATTGAACTAACACAGTGCTGGCTATATAATGCTTACCAGTTCAATGTCATAACCATTTGGCAATGCAATACTGGGCACGTTCCACAAGGCGATCGCTAGCTAGCGCTTTTTGAAAGCGATTTATTGTAGCACAAGAGGTCTACGAAAGGGTTTGCTTCAAACTAGCAAATCCAAGATGGCGACTTTCTAAAACAAAAAGTTCAGAATTGCAACAAATGAAAAATATTCAAAATACATGCATTAAATGAAATATATATCAGTATTCTTGAAAAAGAAACACATTCCCACAGGGGGCAGCCATTTTGAAAAAGGCAGAAACGTTCCGAATGATACAGCTAGCAAGAAAAAAACTTACTATGTTTCGCTAGCTAGCGATTCTATTTGCTCGATCGTAGCAAACCGCTCCGTAGCAAATCGCTACAAAGCGCTATCAAGCAATCGCCTTGCGGAACGTGCTCACTGTTTTATGATACTCTGCAATCATGTATGTTTATTTATTTTATTTTTACTGGGTTTAACACCATGTCAACACAATTTTGATCATTTTACAGCGTCCAGCCCACATAACCTAGCTTTTCTGGACCCTTGTCTATAACCAGTACTCACCTACCTTTCCACAAGGCCAGACACTTTTCCATATACCTTATTAATAGAGGAAAATTGACATTATTGCCAAATTTTTCATGGAAGGGCATAAGTTCCCTGGGTAGATTTCGAACCCCTACCCCCTTTAGGACCCGAGATTCTAAATCCAGGTGTGCTACGAAATGTACCACGACTCCACATACAACAACATGTAAATGTACCTTTAAGTATTACTTCTTGAACAATTTCGTCAGGGAAATTTTCTTACAAAACTTTGTCCATATAAGGCTATGTTTATTCTTTGCTTCAACTGTATGACTAACAAATTAGCAACTTTTAGAGCTAATTTGCAACACTCTTGGAACCAAAATGGAAAATACCAACACTGAGAATAAAAACTCAAGCCTGCAGGTGGACTATTGGTAATAACAAAACAAACCCTAATTTGTGTGTCCGTAATTAACTGAGTGGGTGGGATAATATGAATATTAAACAGCAAAAAAATAGTTCAGAAATTGATTAGAAATAACAAGCTACTAACAGGTGTCGGAAAGTGGTATAATTCTGCTGAGCCAATGTGTCAGCTGCAAATAGGCGAAGCTAGTTAGTGAAATAACAATGGCAGGGCTATATGCTAATTATTAAAGTAGTTTAACCAGTTAGACAACCAGCTATATATTTGAAATGTCCAAACCAAACTTTAACAATGGAAATAAGGGCTTGCCCTTTTTTGTGTTATCCCTGGTGTTGGTGTGCTTGACATAGTTAATTACAACATGATGTCTGTGATATTTGTGTTTCTTTGTAATTTTACTATGCATACACAATGCCAAATAGATATTATTATTATCAACCACCATTAACAAGTTGCCTGCACCCAAATATAGATTGTTAGGGGCAATAGAACTACCTTAAATGTTGAGCCCAGCAGTGACCTGATGACGAAGGGTTTAATGTTGAAACCTGCAGTGACCTGATGACCAACGGTAATAGCTGCATCATAGTCAGTGAACATTTTTTTTCTCTTTTTTTAAAGTCACATTCAACACATATATAGGTCATATACATGACGGCCAGCTCTTCCTACTATAGGTTTCCTGGACACTTATCTATCACCAGTACTAACTTACCCCACAACGACGCCAACAACTCATGTACAGCGTATGACCTCCCGCGACTGGGTTTCGAACCCGCGATCTCTGGATTTTAAGTCAGAAATGCTAACCACTACGCCACGGCCGCGGCTGACAGTGAACATACATCAACATGAAACTTAATAATACAAAATGTAATAATGTAGCAGAGATATAATACAGCATTTGTACTACCTTGCCTTCAAGCTAGCTTTTATGGCGACGTGGTAGAGTGTCCACTTATGACTTGAGAGGTCCTGGATTTGAATCTCAGGTTGGACCATGGATTTTTATCGGGTTACAATAAGAGGAGAACCTTACAACAAAATCACACCAACATGTACCCGTATAAGACTCTGTTCCACAGTCACCATATACTACAGAAAAGCTGCACAATCAGGCAGTCTTTGACTCAGCCAGTGGACTGAGGACCAAGTCCACAGAAATAACCGGGTCGATAGCGCAGTTGGTAGCACGCCGGGATTTGGATACTTGTGTCCGAGGGGGTGCGGGTTCGAATCCCACCAGGGGAGGTTAAACCCTTCCATGAAAATTTGACAAAAATGTCAATTTTCCTCCATTGATTAGATAATATGGGGCTACTGCACTTTACCGTTACGTAGTAATTCACCGGAAGTAGAAATATAACCCTTACCCTAACCCTAACCCTGTTTGAATAGAAAGGTAAGCGATTTTATTTTAATTTCATGATATTTTCTGTCTTTTATCAGGGGCTGCCGCCCCCGAACCCCCGCTTTTAACCGTCACCGTCAGTACCAACTCAATGAAAAATGCAACATGACGCATGCGCAGTAGGCGCGTACCGGTAAAGTGCATTCTAGCCGATAATATGGAGAAGTTTCCGGCCTTGTGGAAGGGTAGGTGAGTACTGGTTATAGACAATGGTCTAGGAAAGCTAGGTTAGGTGCGCTGGATGCCGTAAAATGACCTAAAATTGTGTTGACATGGCGTTAACTCCAATAAATAAATTAATAAACAAGTCCACAGAAATTGTCAGCAGTCCAGTGACTTTTAGATTGTGAGTGGTACGACGATATCATTTTCCACATTCAATAAAAATTGTTATTTGTAGTTTCATTGTTTATTTAATTAAAATTTAGGATATACATGTATCATGCCAAGTCATTAAAATGAATTGTGCATTTTAGCATGTTGCTATTATTATTTTGGTCCAGTTAACTCTCTACCTGTCCAGTAAAAAAATGCATTCTGCATGACCATATGTCCGGTTCTAATGAAAGATTGTCATAAAGACTGCAATCAAGACCGTCAAAATCTGGGATGGTAAAAAAAAGTTGGACTTTTCTCTTCAAATCCAGCTATATAGACCATCAAAATAATTATTAGGCCTTAATAGTAGAATGGTCATAATATAAGGAAGGATCTTTTTCTCCTCAAGGTAAACATTTGGGGCTTAAAAAATCGTCAAAAAATCACATGATATTGGAAATAATTGAAAAATTCTTTATAGCAGACCTTGACTATAAAAGTAAAATAATTGCTGCACAAAACTTATACAAACAAAACAGCAGCAAAAATCAATGTTTTCAAAGGGAAACAGCAATCTGCATGAAGAATGTCGAGGCAGTGAATAGTCACTTTCCTAAATTAGAAAACGTAAATTATTCAATAATAAAACATAGTTGGCAGACAATAAAATTTGCTAATTTCCCCCATTACCCATCATGAAGATTATATTCCCCTCAAGTAAATAACACAGAGCTTTGTGTATATATGGCAATAAAATTGCGTTATTGAAAACCTTGATTATTTTTTCCCCATCATTCCGTTGGATTCAATTTCTTGAAAAATTTTAAAAAATGAATTTTATGTTTGAAATTATTACATGCATGATTTTAATTTTCTTTTCATATTAAATATCAAATTTCTTTGACTTTTGTTTGAAAATAGATTTTTTATCATTGATGGTTAAAGACACATGCTCTCAGATTTGGTTGATTTTTTTGGTAAATATTCAAAATTACCTGTAATTTAATTGACAGTATTTGTATTAAGAACATGAATTTATTAAATATTATGGCAAACTGACCTATTATTTTTGAGAAATTTTAAAAGAAGAAACTAAAGATGCCCTAAAATCATCTATACCACTACAAATGGGGAAAGCCGTCCTGCTACCTCAATTGGTAGTATGCAAGTCTACTGATCGAGAGGTTGCGGATTCAACTCCCGGGCGGGGCATACTTTCGTGGAGCTTGGTCATGAAATGATTTCTACGGTCATTCTCCCTCCTACCAATGATTCTTATTATGTAGGGCAGTTGTCAGTCACTGATCAATGAAAGTATGCACTTAGTGGTTGGTTAACAGTTAAATCCAGAGATATTTTATATAATTTAGCCTTTCCAGGAACAGTGAGTAGGTTGACTGACCGCCTTCTACACCTATACAATATGATGCTACTGCATTAAACCCAACAAAAACAAAAACAAACAAATGGGGAAGGTTTTTATGCAAAAAATCATCATATTATACAGTTGTATTTTAAAATTACACTAAAACAGTCATCATTAGAACATTGCTTTACTGCTTCCAAATATTTCTATAAAGTTTTGAAAGTTTTAGAAAAGTTGATATTTAAGTTGAAACCTATGAAGAAGAAACTTTAATATAAAACATAAACAATCATAACAGCTGTAATGACCTTCACCGAATGTTAAGTAGTAAAGTTTTTTAATCAAAATTTGATACTTTTGAGAATTTTACTGTAATAACTAAATTGGTAAAACAATCATGCACAAATGTTAAAAATGTCAAGTTATTGCTTGTTTTAAGCGTTTACCTATCATTATCAAACCAAAATAATTTTTGTAACTTTAATAACTACAAATACATGACATTTTAAGATAAGATAAAATAAGTTTTCAGTATTGATAAATAAGAATAATAAAGTAATGACAAAGGTTAACAGGTTGAAAAAAAAACAGGATATTCGTTGACTTTGGAAAAAGGTCAATTTTTTTCACTGAGTGAGCTTTCTGAGCTCATAATCTTTAACAATATTGACCACTGTTTTTTCTTTAAGAGCTTTTGAACATATATTCAATATGAAAAGAGCGCTATACAAATGTGGTATATAATAATAATATAATAATGCTTAGATGATGTTAAATCTCTTTTAAAGTGACGTCATTTTGAATTAATATTTTCACTACAATGAAAAAAGGATTTTTACATAGCCCCTCTGCTAGCTCAGTTGGTAGCAGGCAAGTCTACTGATCAAGCGGTCGAGGGTTTGATTCCTGGAAGAAGGGGGGATACTTTCGTGAACCTTGGTAGTGAAATTATTTCTATGACCATTCTCCCTCCTATCCATGGTTCTTAATCATGTAGGGCAGTTGTCAGTCAATGATGAAAGTATGCGCCTAGTAGTGGATTAACAACTAAATCCAGAGATTTAGCCTTCCCAGGAACAGTGAGTAGGTTGAATGACCGCCATTATATGACCTATACAATGTGTTGCTATGGTGATAAACCCAACAAAAAAATGAGTTTTACACATTTTACACATATAAACAAAAAACAGAAATATACATACAGCTTTCTCTCCCTTGCTGACAAAAGCTAAATATAACCAAACTAAACAAGGTATTAATTCCAATGAAAATCTTTGTAGTTCCTTCTCATCTGAACGATAAAATTCAAACAGCTGATTACAGATTGGATCTAGGATCTGAAATGAAAGAAAATAAAAATCAAATCAGGGGTGTGGAATTCCAATGCACAATATGTCCGACTCGTACATACCAGGTATGTGAACTTCACTGAATAATATTGCCAATTAGTTATTATTATTAATAATATTAATTTTTCGATATGTCCTTTTGAATATCAAACTTATGGACAAGTGCATTTTGACCTCTAACCTGTGGAGAAACTAGGAATTCCACATCCCTGAAAATGACATTAAACAGTTTTGTTTAAACACTTTAAGTACAACAACAGTCACTAGTCTAATAAGGGTCTATGTAGGCGTGGCTACAAATCATATCTAACAAAGGCATTTGTACTCTATATTTAACGTGGCTTCACCAATATTTTATTACTGTTCACATATATACAGCTCTTATCGTTTCTCATTAAAGTTAACTATCCCAACCTTGCACTCATCATCTTAACCAACAAGCCTAAAACCTAGGTAGAGTGAAAATTGCATTGGGAGAGTGAAAATTACTGATTTCATATACCATAATCAGGCTAGTTGATAATATTACATTACAAATTGTGCTTGTGCTCAAGAAAGTATAAGGCTTGAACTGCCTTGGTCATTAAAATGACATAGAGTTGTTGTCTAGTCCAAACCTCGTAACTTTACCTTCAAATTTTTAGGAATTGAAGTAATAAGGTTTTGACACGACAACAACGACAGGTTGCCTCATGACGACAGATATTCACCCTAGAGTCACGGATCTTGCTGAAGCAAGAAACATGATTATAAAAAGTAATTAACCTTCTTTCAATCCTAATGACTTGTAGATCTAGATAAAATGTCATCAAATGTCATTCAACCAGATAGATAAAAAACGGAACTCCCTCTACATAATAACAAAATCATGATTCAAGAATAAGCAATTAACTCAATATCGCGGGTTTAGCGCAAAAAGGTTGTAACTCACTCTCTTCTTATAATGAGTTAGGACAGTTTTTCGCTAAACCCGCAATATACAACTGCTCAGGGTTAAGTCTTAAGTATAATGAAGCAAAAGTTTAATTAGACAAAGTATACATTATACATCCCTTGGAAGTACTTGTTTTTTAATCAGATTTTGTGTGCGTGATGTGCCGTGTTGTGATAAAAAAAGCCAATGTATACATGTACGTGTATCAGTTGACAGTTCGTAGTAATTCATAATCATAAGCAGATTATTTCCAGCACACATCACAGCGAACAAAGCACGCAGAATCATTAAAACTAATTCAGGTGTCCTTGGATACCGCTGGTTGCTATGGAAGCATAATTAAAACAACTCATCTTCTAAAATAATAAAACATGGTTACTGATGTGAGATGAGTACAAAAATTGACTTTAATTTACCTCATATTACAATTTATATAATCATACGACAAAGTTTTGCATTATTACTCAAGATTCCAGTGGTTACGACCGAATGTCGTATCGACTTACATCATGAAATTAAATTTTACGATTTTCAATTTTTTATAATTAGAGAAAATATTCATAAAGTTTGAAGGACGTCTATGGAGAGTAATATTATTCTTCTTCTCCTCAGTCCTTGTCTTATTAATTACTGGACAGAGGAGATTTATGGGTAATTACAAATTGGACCAATCAGAATTGAGCTTACTGTTTAAAAGAACCAATCAAAGACATTGTTACTTGGGATGCAAGATTTGACTGATTGAGAAACATAGAAAATGATTGAAATTTATTAAACAAAAATATATGAAAGTACATTTTCTAAAGTAAAGATTAATCATTCAGTTTCACAACCAATGACAGTCATGCGTGACAGACGGTTCTACTGATTCTCAGAATAAGCCATGAGCCATGGTGCGTAGCCGAGTTTAAAGTATAACCATTTATCACTGAAAAAAATATTACTGTGATTTTAATCCTAAAATGGTCCACCCTGTGTATTTTTATGTGTTTAACCAAAATGCCTGGTAAAAATAACCTCCATAGGACTTGAAATGAGTCTTTTTAACTGGATCAAGTGAATTTTGCTTACGGAAAGTTGCCTTTGAACAAATAATTTAATTTTCACACATCTCCCTCATCAAAAACTGTAACCTAACAACTAAAGGATTAACTTGAATCAGAAGCTTTCAGCTCTTATGCACTCAATTCAGAGATGCTGATTAAATGGAACCTACGTCACAAGATTTAAAGTCAAGCCTGAAGTCCAATGAGCCTCATTCAAAGCTTCATATACTCTATAACCTCTGCAGAGCAGCCTTCTACAGAACAAATCCTCTGCTTAACAACAGATATTTGATATTTCCCGAAGGTGTAATTTTTATTGAATTCAACCTCTTTAGAGCAATATCCACTGAACAGCAACACCTTTTAGTCCCTCCCAGTGGGTGTTGTTCAAGTTTATACTGGGTTTAATGCTGTGTCAACACAAATTTTTAGATCATTTTACAGCGTCCAGCGCATCTAACCTAGCTCTCCTGGACCTTTGTCTATAACCAGTACTCACCAACACTTCCACAAGGCCAGAAACTTCTCCATATACCTTATTAATGGAGGAAAATTGACATTTTTGTCAAATTTTCATGGAAGAGTATAACCTCCATGGGTGGGTTTCAAAATCCAGGCATGCTATCAACTGCGCCACCTACCCAGGCTGTGATGTTCAAGAGAGCTTCAATTGTATAAGTTACACTTACCTCTGGTTCGGGGAATTCATCAAACAATAAATGTAAACTTATAATGAGATCACCATTATGACATATTGAAGCAGCGTACGTATGTAACTCCTCTTTAGAGAGTACCTGAAAAATATAAATAACAGAGTTATCTAACCGTTTCAGCACGATATAACCTTTTTGTTTTGATGTGCCACTTAACCCAACAAAACAAATGCATTCTGTACTTTATGGGCTTTTGCTGGAATCAACTGTACAGAAGTACAGACCTTAGGTCATTACGAACATTTTCATTAGGGCTGTAATTACAGTTTTTCAGTAGAAACTGATATCTGTTACAATGTAATCATTGTGTGAATTGAATGACCAACAGCAACACCTACGCAAAATACAAAATGTATAATAGATTTTTTTCTACTGGTACTTTTTAAACATAGCTTGAAATCAATTAGCATTGGTTGAGTGTTGGTCATTCTGATTCATTTTTACAAACATTCCCTTTTCTCCATATTATCAAGGTTGACATTATAAGGGTGCAAAAAATCTAAAATCATTGGCAAAACCCATGTACATCATTTGGTGGTCACAAATAACCTATACACTTGTGATTCAGAAGTGTGTGTTCTGACCCTCTCTTTGACCAGTATATAGCAGGGGCAGATCCAGAATTTTTTTTCGGGGGGGGGGGGGGGTCCAAACTTTTTCTAGGGGAGAGGGGTCCAAACTTTTGAACCACAACCACATTATACACATAATAATAAAAACTACATAATCATTAAATCTATGTTAAGCACAGAGAAAAATTGCATCAAAACACTTAAAAATGACTAACAGTCAAGAAATACACTAATGGACATGTACATTTTGGAAATTCCAGGAGGGGTCCAGACCCCCCTGACCCCCCACTAGATCCGCCTATGTATAGAACTATTTTTTCATTATTAAAAAGAATTAATTATCAGCTGCCCGTAAACTGACCTTATACCTAATTAAGATAACTTCAGAGGATGATCACGTCATTTCATCTAAGCTGTGATATTTTATGATATACAAAATGGATAAGTGTATCGAAGTGAACATCAAATTAAAGGCAAACCTTAATTAGGCCATAGCAAAACAATGTTATGTATAGCCTGTGCAGGAGGGTATGTTTTGATCTTTTAAACGAAGCCATTAAACGAAAAAACATTTAATTAAGAAAACCAACATTTGCGTACATCATAAAAACATACTTAATCCAGAATTAAAATACAATGTATATAGGGCTTTCCCTGGTAGTTTTTACCTCATATGAATGTATAACTATATTTTGAATAAAGTATACTATTAAATGAATCGAATAAAAAATCAATCAAAAGAAATAAACTTGAATTAGGGACTTTTGTCAGTTATCTTCCCCTGATAAAATCAGAAGCAATCCAATTGGTAAGTAGGTCCTTACAGTTGGAATCCTCAGATTTTATCATTGAAGTCCTATGTAAGGGTAACAAAATATTTCACCTAATATCTTTCTAGTTAATTAAATTAAATGATTTACAAAAAAATGATTTAAGATTAATTTCGGCAAACTGACATTGAAAAGTAAGGGTAAAATCTGAGTAATCCAACTAATTGGACTTACCTATTTGAACAGTATGCAAGGGGAAATAACTGACCAAAGTCCCTCATAGCATGGCATGAAATCAACATTCAAGTGAAACTTTGCAACCCTATCATATAATACATGAACCTTTGTAACATTGTACTTTATTTACCTTATACTCTGCAAGCCATTCCCTTATCACCTTGGAAGTCATGGTGTCATTGTATCACACATTCTGTAAGCAGATAAACAGAAATAAATACATCAATATGTACATTATGTGACTAAATAGCACGAAGTGGCGATTTTTTGTCGAGGTCTTCAGCTTTTCTATCGAGTTCAAACAATATTTCAAGGTCTTAGCATGACTGTTTTGTACCTGAAACTCGATGTTTTTACATCAGAAACACTGTTGAACAGCTCATGAAATGAGATATAATCATGTACTGCGACTTTACTGTGGTATATAGTTAGAACAATTTTGCCAAGATCAGCATTTTTTCCAAGGCCATTGATGGCATTGCCAGTTTTAATAAACTTAAATGTAAAAGCAAAATATATCACTGGTACATGTACTATAATAATTCAGGGCCTTTTCAGCCTATCTCATGGGGCCGAATATGGGCCCCGTTCCCAATGCCAAATAATGACCATTTTTCCTAATTTCAAGAAAAAAAATCCCAATCTTGTTCAATAATTCCCTTTGAACCAGATGCCACAAAAGAAACCACAAGATTTCATCATGTAAAAATAATAAATCCATGAGAATTTGATTTGAATGCCTCATTGAACTGTCAGAACAAACTCTTTTAGAGCACTGCAACACTTTCAGAGACACCAAAGTAAGACACATAAAGATTTAATACAGAAAAAATAATGATGAAAGTTCTATATTGGGTTGATTTGTCAATAATTTTTTCCCAAATTGGCGTAAAAAATTCCCAATTTGGGCTGGGGCCTTTTTCCCAAAAACCCCTGAAAAAGCCCTGTAATTACAAACAGTACCCTCTAAGAAGCCTTCGACAATATCCCTTTTAGCATGAAAAAAATAGAAACAGTCACCTAAGCAATTCCAAAATAAGCATTAATTATTCAAATATGGAAAAGAAAGAAAATGGGAGATTTCAATTGTATAGCCACCCAGTGTGAATAAGTATGGCTGGTGATTATATGGTCAAAAAAAAATCATTGCTTTAAACATTCTCAAGCACTAGCCTGACTTATTATCATGTTAAATAAAATAAAAAAAATTACCAACGAGCCTGACTATGTGTAATTTTTACTAGCCCAAATCAAATTTTACTATGTCCCGTCGATTCAGGCGATCTATACAGATTTGATTAGCCCTTCAAAATATTTAAAACAATGTAACAAAAAAGTAGGGGTGAAATAATCAAAACGTTCAAAATACTGAATTCCCTAATTTTAAAAAGCTTTATTATAAGAAAAGAACCCTTTTAGAGGTCCTTAAAATGCTGAACTTACAAAACCAGTCCTGAAAACTTCTACCAAAATGGAAGCAAACAAAAACAAACAAAAAAACTAAAAAATCTGGATCACTTGGAAGTTGGAACAACAAAAATCAGTGCCAAGAACTTTCAAGTTTTTAGTGTTTTAGTGCCTTCCATGATAATATTGAATTTACCGAAAACCTGGAAACACAAGCAAAACTTTATTAGAAATTCTCAAAGCAATCTAAGGTATCAAATATTCATGTAACCAAAAAATTCTGTCTTAGTCATAAACAATGCAGCAAGATTAACCAGACTGAAAATCTTTAAACTGTCTCACAACCCCCCATCCTAACTTGAAATCTAGGACCCATGGAATCAATATTAGGTTTACGAATTAAACACCAAACTTCAGGCAAACTATAGACTAACAGAATTTATTCAGCCCTGATTATTTGTACAATAGAAATCATGATTGCTTTAGGTTATTTTATGTAAACTTGTGTATTATACATAAAATGGAAAGTTTTTTTATTGGGTAATTTTAATGACTTATGATTGTCATTTTCAGTTTTTATAAGGACTGTCACTATTATTCGGTTAATTGAAAATGTCCCTGAAAGCTTTTTAGGTGAATTGGCCTGAGTATACATAACCCAATAACAAGAGCAGTGCAAAGACAGTGCACTCAACTTTGTGAGGTGCTTGTGAAAACAAAATGAATAATTTGTATGCAATCCAATTGAGATAAGCCAAATCATACGAATTGGGATAAGTGAAATATAAATTAAATACTTTTATTGCTTGAAGTTAAAAAATTTACATGCAAAACTTCCTACTCAGAACTTTTAAGAATAAAAGGGCCATAATTCAGTCAAGTTTAAGCAAAACTTATACAATTCAGTATTTGACCTCCAACTGTTATCCTGAAAACAAGTACAAAGTTTCAAGTGAATTCCTCCAGTAGTTGCAAAGATATAAAACATATAGAAATGTTGCACCTAAAAACTTAACCAAGAAGTGTTACGCCAACGCCAATGCCGATGAATGACTGAGAAGGATAGCCCCATGATTCTCCAAATAGTCTAGCTAAAATGTGTTAATTTAGTAAAATCCATTAAAAAGAAGGATAATCTATCAATTATAGCTTTTTCATTTTAATGTGATCAACCATCAAAATAACATGTACATATGTCTGCTGTTTTACAGATCAAAGATCTATCATACTCTACTTACATAGTATTACAGTACCCATCAAAAGCTTGGAGACATTTTCACTTTTGAAAGCCTACTACATTAGGTTTTATAAAAAAATTACATACCATTTATTTTGAAATGCTTTTTAGTTTTGCTTTATGTTTTGTTTATCACTTATCACACACAATGATAATTGATACAACAAAAATAGCATATAAGCTATTAGGGCTGTCATGATATACCGGTATACCGGTATATTGCAATACGCAGCTGCAACAATACGTACCGTGGTACGATTTTAATGTACCGGTATTTGGCGATATTTTGTTTTTCATTGGAAAATTCTTCCCTTCGCAAAATACAAGTAGTGAAACGTCAGTTTTTCCATCGTTCATTCCATCTAATCTGAAGTTGCAAGAATTTAAGCAATTGGGACAGTCTTAAATGACCGTTAATACTTAAAGAGGCTACATTTTATTAGTAGCTGCATATAAGATTTGTGAGTTTTCTGTTAAATACAGCTGAAGAACCATGAATTTCAAACCCTGCAATATATTGTGGTACGTATTGCGATACGATGACAGCGTATTGCATTATACTGCAGTCCCTACATAAATTAAAGTTTTCATTAGTAGTGTGACTCGTTTTCAGTGGTAATAACGCTGAAAATGTTTTTTTCAATTAATAAAAAAAATTGCCATCCGACAATTTTGGACATGATGAATACATGTAATCATACTCCATTTTCTGGTCGAGATCGAGAATACACATGTAACCGAGTACCCGCAGCCCTACTACTGAAAGAAAGATCAAGATACTTGTAACACTGTATCAAGGGTGGCTGTTGTATTGTTAAGATTTCATTTAACTGTCAATGGTGCATGCATTAACTCAGCTGATTTTTTTTGTTGGGTTTAATGCCTTAGCAACACATTAAACAGGTCATATGACGGTGTCCAGCCCACCTAACCTAGCTTTCCTGACCCTTGTCTATAACCAGTACTCACCTACCCTTCCAAAAGGCAAGAAACTTCTGCATATACCTCATTTTTGACATTATTGTCAACTTTTCATTGAAGGGTATAACCCCCCCCCTGGGTGGGATTCGACCCAGTATCCCCTTAGGGACACTAGATTCGAAATCAAAATCATCTCTTTCGTATATCTATACTCGCTATCCATAAAATATATTTAATTTAGTAGAGTTTATGTATGAGCCATTCACAGTTGACATTTAGTATTTCTAAATTCTTTTAAATTCTAGAATCATGTTTTAAAACTATTTCACTGTCCTAATTAAGTTTTAATACTACCAGCAGACTGTGACTATCTGTAATGTATGAAAACTTGACAATATTTGTAAAGTACAACAAATTTGAGAGCATATTGTTTTCTTTAATTTTGTTGTTAATTTGTATACATTTTGATATCTGATTTTCAGATCTGCAACGGTTTTCTTCTGGTCATAACTTCTTTGGTGTCTTACATGAGACTAAGACCAATCATGAAATATTTAACAGTAGGGATGGGGTCTAAGATTTTTCTTATAACATATCCAGTCAGGGGGTTTTCAAATTACACCCGTATCATTTTTTTTTTCCAATTACACTCAAATTTTTGGAGTTTTTTATATTACACCCCAGTTTTTTCTTCATAATGCACCTTAATGAAATCATGCACAACAATTCATTGTGGCCATAAATCAGCTATTATTTGATCACCTGAGTTCAGGCGGGGCTCTGAACCCCCTTCCTTTCCCACTTTAAATTCCCAAAGATGCTTATCATAGTCGTTTGGCATTTTGAGGGGTATAACCTATCAAGCTTATCAAGTAGGCAACATCACAAACAAATAAAAGTTCTTACAAACAATAAATGTAGTACAGTAGACCTTAGTCAAATAAACTTAGAAATACTGAAGCATTAAGTTTAAATCTTATATTCTTTGCCAGAAATTATACAACACTGTGACAAACAAAACTATTTTCATGCGGGCATGAAATACAGACAATCCTGACAATAAAAACCATTGGGAAAATAAACATGTCACAATAATGGCAGAGGCAATGGTAGACTTCATGATTTTGCTGAATCATGACTATTGAGAATTGACCGATTTCCTTCACATTGGAATGATATCGAGGGCTGATCAAAACACTATTCTAACTCCATTTGAAAAAAATAAAAGGAGTTACAATAGTGTTTCGTTCAGCCCTTGATTTACACTTTGCACAAACTCATTCTCATGAAAGCATTGGAATCGTTCATTCCTCGAAAAAACAAAAAAAAACGTATTTTTTTCAAATATAACGATCAATGAAAAAATTTATTTTGTATCCAGTTTTTCTACCAATTAGAGATTGTAATTACCAATTAAGGAATCTTGTACAGGGTAATCAATGAAGATAGCAGAGAGATAATATGGTAAAAAATTCCGTTTTAGATCAATTGAGACTTGCGTTAACTGGATTTTATTCATTCTTAGCGTCAGCAACCCCTATGTTATTAAGTTAGAATTCACAAAAGAAGCTAGATATATTGATGGAGTTGATGTTGAGATAATCATAATGATGACAGAAAAGTATTTTTTAACAGTCGTATATACTGCCCTCCAAAAGTTCCTTCACACATTCATAATTACATGGTACTTAATGAAGTTAATCAAAGTATTGAAATACTGAAAGACTTTCGTGCACATTTAAACCTAACAAATCCATACTAATGTTTACTCCTAACACATTAGATTCAAGTACGAATTAAGAAGGGCAAAATATGCTGGCGAAGTTTTTATTCTACCCTGTATTACTGGCAAATATTATAAGGATTTTATTTTCCTCTTCTTGCCATACAAAATCTTAAAGTACAGTTTACCCCAGTACATTTTGTATATAAATTCTGTAGGTTCATTAGAGTAGTTAAATATGATATAAATATGATACAATACAGACTCTGATCACGATGTATATTTCTTAATGTATAAACAAGATTTGACTCCGCCCCTTCCACATGCTTAATACCTGTCACTGATAAAAACATTGACGATTGAGTCATATGACAGAACTACTTTAATCGCCTAGAAATTGACTGTGTAGTAAATCAGAGACACATGTAACATTCCGCTATGTTAAACTGGTTTTCGATTAGTGGTATAACTTAAGCCTTTTGGCAAAATCGCTTAAAGTCTAAAAATGCGTAAAAGCATTTTACAGTTAAATATTTTTTAATTTTGCTTTTTTAAACAGCATATATAAATATAAAATAACAAAAATATCTTAAACTTGATATTGGTTTATTGAGATACATAGACCATAGTTTTGCATTCTTGTACCCAGAGGTAAGCAAGAATCTTGATCGCCTCTGGGTACGAGAATGAGTTTTGGGTGCTGATAGATCATTTTTGCTGCACCAAACAACTGTAAAATACCAATAAAATATCTCTCCACTGCATAAATAATGAATACAATAAACCATGATACAATAGTTCATCAAAGTACACTTTAGTTAATTTAGAATTCAATTAATTGTACTGTGAAGAAACTTTTGGAGTACAGAGTATAAAGACAGCATCTTTAACCCTTTACTAGTCAATCCCATTCTTTTACCTTTCTGGAACCCCTCCATTCAAAATGGCTGTCACAGGAGTTGAAAATAGTGTTTTATACAGCATTTAGTGAGTTTTGCTAAAGGATGGTTGCCTGAAAATGAAATTTTTTATAGTGGGGCCCCTTTCCCATTAAAATATGTAACAGCGGGTCACTGGAGTTGAAGGGGCTATCTTATTATAAAGAAAAGAAAAATTTCATGTCTCATGTTAAAAATACAATTTTTTATGAATCCCAACGGGTTTCTAAATTAAAAAAACTTAAAATAGAGATGTTGCACCCATGTTTCAAAACCTCAGGAATAAGAGAAGTTGCACCCATGTTTCAAAACCTCAGGAATAAGAGAATTTGCACCCATGTTTCAAAAACCTCAGGAATAAGAGAAGTTGCACCCATGTTTCAAAACCTCAGGAATAAGAGAAGTTGCACCCATGTTTCAAAACCTCAGGAATAAGAGAATTTGCACCCATGTTTCAAAAACCTCAGGAATAAGAGAATTTGCACCCATGTTTCAAAACCTCAGGAATAAGAGAATTTGCACCCATGTTTCAAAACCTCAGGAATAAGAGAATTTGCACCCATGTTTCAAAAACCTCAGGAATAAGAGAATTTGCACCCATGTTTTGAAACCTCAGGAATAAGAGAATTTGCACCCATGTTTCAAAAACCTCAGGAATAAGAGAATTTGCACCCATGTTTCAAAAACCTCAGGAATAAGAGAATTTGCACCCATGTTTCGAAACATCAGAAATAAGATAATTTGCACCCATGTTTCGAAAACCTCAGGAATAAGAGAATTTGCACCCATGTTTCGAAACCTCAGGAATAAGAGAATTTGCACCCATGTTTCAAAAACCTCAGGAATAAGAGAATTTGCACCCATGTTTTGAAACCTCAGGAATAAGAGAAGTTGCACCCATGTTTCAAAACCTCAGGAATAAGAGAATTTGCACCCATGTTTCAAAACCTCAGGAATAAGAGAATTTGCACCCATGTTTCAAAACCTCAGGAATAAGAGAATTTGCACCCAGGTTTCAAAACCTCAGGAATTAGAGAATTTGCACACATGTTTCGAAATCTCAGGAATGAGAGAATTTGCACATGTGTTTCCAACTTCAAGAGAGCTTTGCTCAACTATAGGGTATAACAATGTGAAAAAAAGATTAAAAGTCCAGTAAATTAATCAGAATTCACAGCTAATCAATGTCATTTAATGATCTTATGGGAGTCATTCAAATGTGACGTTAATCAAGGCAATAGCAAATTACAGAATAATGAGAAAGATTTCCTCAGTCAAACTAGAGCATGGTAGAAAATCAAAACTATATTGTATTGTACAAAACATAAATCAAAACCAGACATTCCAAAAAGTGCCGGACCGACAGACATGACCAGTGAAATTCCAGTTGGTCCATGTAATAGTCTGTTTTAGCCAGTCCGAATGTCCAGTTAAATTTCTTTTTTCAAATTAAAATAAGGACAGCTATAGGCTATTTTATCTTATTTCTTGGTATGTATTAAACTAATTTTACTGCTTGTCTTCAGTTAAAAGTTATAATAATGACTGATAAGCAACCAGAAAACAGTAATGATAAGTCATGAGGTATTGACATTTTGATGATTTCTTCCAGTCCAGTGAAACCTGATTAGGCCCAGTGATTCTTCCTAGATCACTGGATCGATTGTCCAGTAATGTCAAAACACTTTTCAGAATGTCTGAAACAAACAGGCACCATTTTGAAATAATATCGGGTATTTTTTCCTTCTTTATTTGACTACAATGAAAACCCAAAATTTACCAGTCACTTAGGACCAATTTTTTTTAAATGTAGATGGCTCGAATTTCTGTAAACATGTATCCTATAGATCCTTGTCATACAGGATCTTTTGTTATCGCTCAGGGGGTCATGTCAAGATGACCTCTGGGTTGACCAATCAATGTGTGGCTTTCATCTGGATGAAACACAATTAATAGCATTTTGATTTCATAATTTCTGTTTTAAGACAGAGGTGTGATTCACAGTGATTGGGCAGCTCTTTCCAAATTGTATGACATAGATGATGTAAACAAGTTATTGAACGAAATGATATTATAATAATAAAGATTAGATGATCATGACCCGTGATATTTGTTTTTGTTTTTTGTTGGGTTTAAGACCGTAGCAACTCATTGAATAGGTCATATAACAGTGGTCAGTCAACCTACTCACTCCTCCTGAAAAGGCTAAATCTCTGGATTTAGCTGTTAACCAACTACTAAGCACATACTTTCTTCAGTGACTGACAACTGCCCTACATAATGAAAATCATTGTTAGGAAGGAGAATGGCCGTAGAAATAATTTCATGGCCAAGCTCCACGAAAATATACCCAGCTCGGGAATTGAACCCACAACCCCTCGATCAGTAGACTTGCATGCTACCAACTGAGCTAGCCGGGTGGCTGACCAGTCATATGAAGTAGCAAGATCTAAAATAAGTGAGTATATGAGCAGATAGATTGAGATCCGGTTTTAACCAGATTGAGATGGCTCCATCCTGGATGATGTAATTCCAAGATTCTTAAACTCCACAGCTTAAAGCAAGGTAGCAACATAACATGACTGTGTAAAAGCTCCATGGTTTTCATTATGTCTATGGCAGAGTTTCATGTAATTCCAAGGAATTTTTAGCTAGGGATTAGTAGAATACACATAATCATACTAAGTTTCCAAGCTCAAGGAATTCCAAGCACAGTGTTCTATTCAGCATGAACCTCCTACAGACTGGAAATGGCTAAACACAAAACCCCATTTGCTACATGTAGCAACAGGATACCAAAGAAATGAAAGTTTTAAAACTAATCCCTTGAAGCGGATTTGTTATTCTTTAACTGCAGTTGGTTGTTCCATAGGCTGTAGTAATAATTCAGTGAGTACAAAATGTCAGACAATAGAAATTTAACTGTAGGATTTTCATCCCAGTGTCAACTCCCACGTCAAATAACACTCGCCAGATTACTTTTTAATTTTAATAAAAAAGTTTTTAATTGCAATTCCAGGAATTTTTCTTGAGACATTCAAGTTTTTAATGCAATTCCAGGAATTTTTCTTGAGACATTCAAGTTTTTAATTGCAATTCCAGGAATTTTTCTTGAGACATTCAATTGACCATTGTTGTGACAGGAAAAGGTTAATGACTGAACAATATAAAAAGTATCAAAATAAAATGTAAGCCTGACACTGTCAACACTCTGTCAACTCACATTATGGTCGTTTCATTGAGGTCACCTCACCATATCTAGCTTTCCTGGACCTTGGTTTATAATAAGTACTCACACACCCATCCACAAGGCAGACCAATTCTCCATACATAATAATGATATGTACCTTATTGGTACATGGAAGAAAAAAGACATTAAAATTATATTTTAAGGATTCAGGGGATTACCAGCATGGGTAAAGCTTGAGACTGACAACTCCTACTGGACACTAGATTTAATATCCTGTGCATAGTCTAGTGTGCCAAAGACCCGTGTTTTTGAATTTCAGATGACACTCTAACAGTCAAATTTATACGGCCTCATTTGTGACACATCTGTGCAGTGTAGGATAATACTTATAAATATCTTCAGCATACTGGGTAAGCCTTAAAGTAGAGCGAATGCGAAGAAAAGTTTTTGCGATTTAATAGATTTCACACAAGGACTTTTTCATCTTAAAGATGAAGCAGTACAGTCACATGACATGAACTACACAGAGAAAAGAAATCAGTAGAGGATTGTCTTATTTATTTGTCACACAAGCCGTTCATCGACTTTTCTTTACTCATTTACTATGACTTGCTTAACCTACTAACTTTTTTTCCAGAATTTTCTTAACCAGTAAAAATGTACTCAGTAACCCTTTGACAATTTCTTACTTTATTAAGTATATCATATATTAATAACTTAATAGTGAAGTATTTATTTAAGAGATTACATTATGACATGCTTGGATTTGGAATTAAACCAGGAGCATAGTTCAAAATCACATGAATTGTTTCGGGTCATTTTTGGCCAAATTTCAGCCATATTTCCCTCACCAAAATGTATGAAATTTTTCTGTTTTTCTGTAGCATAATTCCTCTATCCCTAATATTTTGTATTCAAACAACTATTTGCAGATTTTTTGCCATGAGTAATTCTCTTGGACATAAATGTAACTACAAGAGTTTTTTTTTTAAAAAGACAAAAATGTTCTTTTGATCATAACTTTTTTGAAGGTGATAAAAAATATTAAAAATAAAACAATTATTGTTTCTTACTAATTTCACTACTTTACAGTTTACACTGTTTTCCCCTTTAAAGGGGTCTACTTCCTTTTGCTTAAATATGCATATGAAGTTTCATATTCCAACAACTAGCCCATTGGCACAGTTCAACTTTTTAAATGGATTAAAACAAAAAGTACAATCCAAGTGTAAGACAGATTGTTCATAAACACAATCCCCCGGTTGGCTACTCATCAACTAAAAAACATCAAATTGATGAATCACCTGCTACCATTTTCATCTTATTTTCAATTTGTGTTTCAATATAATCCAGTAGTGAAAATCTAAAAATCCATGAACAAAGGGAAACAACTCCAATATAACCCTGTAATAATTATCAAAATCCATGAGTAAAGGGAAGCAACTCCAATAAAGTTGAGAAACTATTTAACCATAAGATGATAATAACATTCACATATATATTTTAAGTTGTAAGTGGACACTACTACATTGCCATAAAAGATTGAAGACAAGGAAGTAGAAGTGTGTTTTACACCACAAATTCATGAAGTTGGAATGTCTGTGAAACAATCCTAGTTTGAAATACCGCAATCCTAGTGGGTTACTTAAATGTAGAGTGCCATTTGAAATGATGATTATTTGTGGCCTGGGAATTCACATTCTTACAAGTAGTAAGCATACCCTAAACAATGTTACCATAAAAGCAAGCTTGAAAGCAAGGGAGTGAATTCTTCCGAGTCTATCAGTCATTGGAACAAATATCAAGAGCCCAACAAACCTAGTGTTCATGTGTTTACCACATCTGGCTCAACAACTATGTGAACTCGATGCTTAAATTCAAAGGAAAAAGACATCAAAAACGTAGGTACATTGTCATGTAAATTACAATGTTACATATTGACCTGCCTTTAACCAAAGAGAAACCACACAATGAAATAACTTTTCTACTTCCTCAAAGCCTAGGACAATTGAACATTGATTTAGAATAATAAAGACACAGGTTAATGCATTGAGAAAATTATTCAACTATACATTGCTTATAATATTCTCATTGTACAAACCAACAATAATCAAAATTTGTACATGTATTTATAAGACTAACATGTGAAGGTATAATATGGCACTGTACTCTCTTGCCTTTAAGCTAGCTTTTATGGCAATATAGTAGAGTGTCCCCTTACTACTCAAGAGGTGTGGGTTCGAATCTCAGATCGGACCAATGGATTTTCGACAGACCTGATACATTTGGCACCGAACATAAATAACCCACTAGAAATTGTGTAATTGCACCCATAGATAGTCCCACAGACAATTAAGCTCTAAAAATTTGAGGACGATTTCTGTTAAAGAGGGGGTGTGTGTAGCAGAGGTATAATACAGCACTTGTACTCCCTTGCCTTCAACCTAGCATTTATCATGGCGACGTGGTAGAGTGTCCACTTACGAATCAAGAGGTTGTGGGTTCGAATCTCAGTTCGGACCAATGAATAAACAAAAACATTTCAGAAAAGGCTTCAACAAACCCTGATGTCACAGGGAGAGTTTCTTATACAGAATAATGAAATGACAAAATTTAGAGTTGATGATAAAAATGAACATTATCAAGTCAGTATGTAGGTGATCAATAATGTATCCCATGTTCCTGAGAGAAACTGGCATTATCGTAGCAACCTCTGACAGTTAACGCCTTGAATATACAACATAAATTGATACAGAACAACAATTATCTATTTTTCATTTAAATACTTACCAATAAACGAAAAAACATCAATTAAACAAGGAAAAATTGTTTTGCTGTCACCACCTTTTTCATCAAGCTCGACAAACGCTTGACTAATGTTTTGAGGTTTACACTAATATACGAAAAGGACTTTTTGGGCGAAAAGGCGCAAAAAGGACATTTACCGGCGAAAAGGCGCAAAAAGGACACTAATATACGAAAAGGACATTTTATCGTCTTTTCAAACTCTGGATAGGGTATGAAAAGGACTTAAATCCGGCAAAAAAACCTTTATATTCGACGCAAAAAGGACTTTTACAGACGAAAAGGCGCAAAAACGTCACTAATATACGAAAAGGACCTTTCTGCATCCGTTCATGCATTAAATAGAGTATGAAAAGGACTTAATGCGGGCGAAAAGACTTCAATACGAGGCAAAAAAGGACATTTACCGTCGAAAAGGCGCTCAAAAGTACACTATTTTACGAAAAGGACATTTTTGAATGCAAGAGTGCGAAGTATCACAAAACTTCCTTCATCAAATGATTACTATTTGCAAATTTGAATATGCTAGAAAACGAATAGCCTAACAGATTAGTCATTCGTAGCCACACAAACTGACACTAGCAAACTATACAGGTCAAACATATCAGCTGGCCTTCAGTCATAGTCCCTGACTATCAGCAAATTTCCGATGCAACGGTTATTTATGGATTCTTGCTCGTATATTTTGATTCTCAGAAAGCATTAAGGTCCTTTGGATAATATGTTTTTAAATATTTAATTCCATAGGTGCATGCATATGTCTCGAAATATAACAGGACATACACATGTAATTAGTTTTGATGTTTACGAGGGTCAGTTAGAGACAAACGTGGGCGCCATAGAGAAGCACTCAAAACAAATTTACGACCAAATTGGCAGAAAATCGTACGTGGTAGTGACAACAAGACCGAACTACATTGGGTTCTGATCCGACAAAATACTTACCATGTGTTTTTTGTAATGTTGTTGTTGTGACAAAATGTGAGAATGCATCCACTTATTTCTATAAATAAAATGAATCCTTGTAATCACGAAGAATCATAGTCAAGCCACTTTATACTATAAAGCAACAGGCAAAACTTTATTATAATAAAGCATGTGTGACTGATGCTGTTAAATAAACGTGTTTCTATCACTAAAAAGGTGCAGATTTTATAAACCTTGGATTGAGTTTGGTCTGTGGTAGTCAATTAGGAGGTTACCAATACACAAAATGACGGCTCAGAAAAATCTAATAGAATGTTGTTCTTTCACGATTTTACTTGTAGTCATTTCATGTAGGTATTTGAGAAAGCTAAGTCAACATTTAGCAGACATGATCAAGATTTCAAAACACTCTAGAAATTTGTCATAATCATGCGCGATTAGAACAGTCTTATAGACAATGTTGCGACACTAGGCTTGACTTTTCTGTCCAAGAGCGAATATCCTATAATGCAATTTCTCATACAAGGGCGTCTTTCTATGAACAAGTCAAAAGTTCTGTCTTCCACGCTGCGTGTATTTTTGGTCAATCGATGGTTATCAAGATCAAAACCAGTCGACTGGCTCTAGTAAAACAAGAGCTATTGGCCAACCTTTCACCGATTGCCAAAAGTTTTCATCAGTTAACTAAATGTGGTGACAAGAGGGAATGTCATGAGCGCTTCAAATGCTATCGACTCGGTTTTAAATGAACTCGTTTGTGCGCTTGTATGTGCAAATAATGAAATAATCACAGACTAAACCATCTATGTTTGCGTTCATATAATTATTACCACAATATTTAAACTATCTCTACGATCTTGACCTTAAATTGTTGACTTCTAGACATGTGTGCATGATAAAACCACTTTATACATACACAACATGTGGACAACATTAAGCATAAACATAGTAAACACTTGATAAAGGCTATCCAACACATGTATTCATATTTCAACGATAAAGTAATAAATAAACTAATTGTTTGATTATTTAAATAGTATTTACGGGGTATTAATATCCTCCTTGGATCAAGGTCAAGGTCACGGTAAATGTTAATTTATGTCTATAAATATTTGTCAAAGATTCTATCTTGAAAGTTAATTTAAATAATAACTATTTTCTATTTGCATCTCCAACCCTACATGACCATTAAAATGATTCAAAATGTTTGAAACAACTTTCTGATGTATGTTACCATTACCATGACCTTGACCTTGGAAGTATATCACATGATGTAAATCAATGTCTTAACTTGGTTAACATTTGTAGAATTCAAAAACACTATAATGTATCATCCTATAATACATTCATAACGGTAATAAGAAGTTTAGTCGCTTCGGGATACTGATTTCCAGGCGCATGCGCAGAAACGACGGCCATCTTGAATTTTGAAGTGGAAATCGTGCTTTTTGTGAATTGTAGACCATGCAGGTCATCTGTGCCAAATTTGGTGCTTGTATCACCAAGTGAAAGATTGTTGCAGTTATCGACCCCACTAAGTACCATTACTATAGTATTCGCAACTAGTGAGTCGCAACACAGATGTTAAATACGAAGTTAAGATGACAATTATTCACTAACGCAAATCAGTATACATATGTATCAATTTAAGAAGAGCATAAACATTGCAACATACCATCATATAAAACAACAGCTTCATCTAAATTTTTGTCGGGTGTAACACCACTAAATTTTTGTCGGGTGTAACACCACTAAATTTTTGTCGGGTGTAACACCACTAAATTTTTGTCGGGTGTAACACCACTAAATTTTTCTCGGGTGTAACACCACTAAATTTTTCTCGGGTGTAACACCACTAAATTTTTCTCGGGTGTAACACCACTAAATTTTTCTCGGGTGTAACACCACTAAATTTTTCTCGGGTGTAACACCACTAAATTTTTCTCGGGTGTAACACCACTAAATTTTTCTCGGGTGTAACACCACTAAATTTTTCTCGGGTGTAACACCACTAAATTTTTCTTGGGTGTAACACCACTAAATTTTTCTTGGGTGTAACCCTATTTTTGGTGGTGTGATGCCTATTTATTACTTACTCATACACTTAATTAATATTTCTTTCTTTACATTGACAATTCATTCGTTTTTTAAAGGTAAAATAACGTTTGTTTCCATAAACTTAATATCAAATATCTTGCGTAGACTGAATAATTTATTTTTTTCCATGAACAAAATTTCAAGATCTCTATTCATTTTGTAGATAAAAAACAAAACGTTGTAAAGTGATACATGTATATAATGAATTAGGTCAAAAGTAATAAGTAAGTCATTGTGTTGTTACTGTGTTACTAGTGTTTGCCAGATTACAAAAAATAACAACCTGTGCAGGAATCGAACCCGGGGTATTTAGATTGATAAATCAGTACTTTACCTCTGCACTACAAACCGTTTAATAATACAATCGTTATTTTTTCATCCATACCTTATAGTGTCACTCATTGAAGCAACGAAACTTGACGAATGTATACGAACTAATCGTAAATCGATACGGAAACTAATGAAGTGCATGTTATATGTTGTCAAATAATAATAAACGTATATGAAAAAAGCAATACCATATAGTCGGCATATGTGAGAAATTTGTCTCCGTAATCTCTTGTAATACATAGTTGTGCTACTTCTACAATCAAATCGGCTGATCTAAAATAGACATAAATATACAACCTTGCTAATCAGGTAACTGATCTTCTTGAATTGTATTGATGGTTTATGTCTAACTTTCTTTTTGTACAAGTAGTGGCAAGGCGAACTGTGCATCTTTTCACAAAATTATTACGAAAAGAAAATATCAGAAGTGAGTTTCATAATTTTGCAGTTCAAAGTAAGAATGATAATAAAATCAAAACGCTGAAGGCACCGAATTTGTTCAGGATTGAAAAGAATTCAATTTCCGGCTCCACTCCAACAAAACATTCGCTCACAAAGAACACTTCAATAATATTAGTTTGATAGGTAGACCAGCACATTCCGGTTCATAACACTTTATACAATCGGCCTATAAATACAACTGGTAAACCGGACAGGCGAACTCACTACTGATTTTTTTCACACAAATACCGAAAGTCAAAGGGGTTATTCTTAAAACAATTCAATAACTGCCGCTTATAAGTTATTATTCATGCACATTTACTCTACGGGATCTGTACGTAAAATAAATGAAGTCCATTATTCAGTCATCATTCAAAGTCATTTACTACGATCTTTAAACTTTTCCTATAGAACCATTCTATTACATAAGATGATAACATCTCTACAGACAACTGGCACAAACAACGGGTCGTGTCTGAATAGTTGATACCATTCTATTTCATAATACGACGTTAAGAGCTCTACTGAGACGCTTAACTCATAAGCTATTATACATACGCTTCAGTATAGACCGATAAACAGGTGTATTTCAGGAGTTCTATACATATATACTGAGGGACTACTTCTGGATTCGGTAAATTTTCAAAGAAGAAAGGGTCTGAATTATGTTGTATATATTTGTTCAGGACTTACGTCCCGACCAAATAAAAAATATGATATGATTTTCAAAAGATATACAAAGATTGAGCCACAAATGTTTTGATTAATTCTCCTGTTAGTGTACCTACCTTTCAGTAAATTTGTTTAAATCATCTAGTATAAGATCACCTCTGACTTTTCCTTCCACAGCAGAACGTGTTCTATTCCAAACAAAGGCAAGTTCTACATCACCACGTGACTCTATCTGAGTCACTAAATATTGACCTTGTAGGAAAATAAAACGATTTTATATAGTTTTTCATGTTTTACTTAGTAAGACTAAGAAATATTTTGCACCGTGACAGTGCTACAATAATTTTATCTGGGGCGCCGGGGGCTACTGATATAAGTTTTATTCAAAGTATTAAAATGTATTTAATATTAATTTTATACCGGCATTTTGCGAATGAAAACTATTGGCGAATTTCTAGGGGGACTCCATTAAAAAATCAAATGCATCTAAACACGAAATTATTTCTTCCAATTTTCGTTTTTTGTGAATGTCGTTGATTTTTGTAAGAAATTTGGAAAAAATACTTGTACTATGGTATGAAAAGGGTTCGAATCTCCGACTCAACAGGCAAGTGTACCAAGAACAGTATTGGACGTTGGTCTATTAGGGTATCTGACAGACTACACAATAAGTAGTTTTAGCACTTAGCATTAGCTCTGGTCAGCAAAACTGGGATGTTCTACTATTATTTGTCACATTGGTTATCTTGGAGACAGTTCTGTGGCGCTTTCCACAAAAAAAACTTACGGTAAAATCATCATAAGTAAAAAGGCAGAAGCATTATCAATAACATCATTTTTTAGCCATTCAATTAAAAATATTGTAGAATTATATACGATATTATATACATTTTCAAATATCTTATCATAGTTATGTTTATTATCCTTTTGACTTGTGTTAAAGTGTTAAATAGATCAACTATTGTTTCTGTAGTATATTGCATCAAAGCCAGTGTTGTTATATTGATCCAATATTCAAAATATGCATACAAAAAGTAATACAGAAGATACAAACATTGGGACCACAAGATAAACTGGATCAGAATGACCAAAAATACACTAGTATATTGCACCATAGCCAGTGTCATTATAATATTCATGTTACACATATGATATATAAGTAATATACATGTAGAAAGGAATTCATACATATAATCCAGTAGATTTAAACATTCGGATGACAAGATAGACTGGATCAGAATGTTTACTTATTCATCATAGAATGGCAAGTTTTGTTCTATGTTTGGAGTCTACACAGTTCATCAAAACATACTATACAGTATACCAAAAGTGTATGTAATTGGCTCATCTTATCACTTACTGTGAACACTGCTTTTACCAGTACATTGAACTAGTTTGTCCATTTCAAAGTAGTAACACAATCTACCTATACGGAAAGAAATCAACATTATTGGCAAATTTAATAGAAGGAATCAAACCATGATTGCCAGATAGGACGTCTAGCTGGTTGCAAATGCATTATGATAGATAACATCGTGGCAGATAACACAGCCATTGTGTGTTTGAGAGATAATTCAGGGGAGGTAATCATGATCATAATATTATACAAACTCCTCACAGTGCTTACGTCATGCTTTGCTACTTAATCACTGCCGCCACGTAAACCACGTGACGCTAGTAATGCTATCTATTTATAGATTGCCCTAACCTCTCACAGTGCTTATGTCACACTTTGTTATTTCTACAAATTGATAATTAAACTATTTTTTTATCTTTATATACTTTGAACATCATATTTTACTAAGAGAAGACTTAAATTATTGAAAATATTGAATTGTAAAAGTAAAGATGAAAAAAGTTTTTCGGCTCTCTGAGGGACGAATTTTACTTGTGGTGGCAGTGGTTATTGATTTGATAAAGGGAGATAACCGCTGCGGGGAGTTTGAATATTTATCATTATTATAGTAGTCGCTCAATTAAATACCAGAACTTATTATTGACATAAATCAAGCATATCTTTTACCACCATACCCCTTTCGGAAAACACCCTCGACCTTTCATAAATGAATAATCTCGGAAGGATTCGTTGGGGGTCTTCACCGGATTTTGGTGATTTTACTACCTACGCGAGGCGAAGCACGTAACGGTTACGCAAAATAGTTCTTGTAGTCTACACACAGATCTTTGTCTAAACATGTTTATTTATTTTAAATTGAAGCAAATATTGTTAATCGGTATCATTGAACTGTGTAATTTTAAATTTACGGATTAAAAACGTGTCACAGGGTAAGAAAAACATCGACCGGGACTCGAACCCAGGACCTCTCGCTTACAGGGCGAGTGCTCTCCCGACTGAGCTATCCGGCCGCTTACATATCCTTCTACCCATAATGTGAAAGGTAAGTGCCATGACATACTCCCCCACGAACCGGAAATTCGTCTCGAATTTCAGAATTCCAGGCCGTTTAAGGAGCATTATTTTTTTACAAGCGTTTCTCAACTGACCAAGTAATTGTCACGTCCCACGTTGGGCGCCAAATGTCACAGGGTAAGAAAAACATGCAGCCTGACCGGGACTCGAACCCAGGACCTCTCGCTTACAGGGCGAGTGCTCTCCCGACTGAGCTATCCGGCCGCTTACATATCCTTCTACCCATAATGTGAACAGGTAAGTGCCGTGACAAACGGAACTTCAGTCATCGCCTAAACGATCGTGTATTTGTTTACATAGTTTAAAAATGGCGCCTAAATACGTCCGAGGTTATTCGTGTAGCGAATGGCTGAGGATGTTCCGAATGCACCTTACCCCTATGCTGTACTGAGAAAAAAAGATGTCAAAATAAACTTGTGAATCGTTTTGCAGTGTTTTTATTGGTGAATCGAAGTTTTTAGACCTTTTGAGGTCTCTATAGAACATTGTGCATTATATTCTCTTAACTTTGTTACATTGTATCCCAATTCTTTAACATACTTATTTGTTCCCTTTCTGACTTGAAGTTGAAATGAAATAAAAAAAAATGATGAGAAATATCAATCCAGCTAATTAATCAGCAATACACGAATCAACATACAAAGAATCGACAAGTTTAACTCATAGTAGCTATTATGTTTTCTTCATTTGTTGCACTAAAACAGAAGGTAAAATATAATGACTTTCAGCAGATTTCCAATCTTGTCCATCCTTCAAAAGCTTGAAACACTTGTCTTCTATATTATATCCTAAATTCAACATCATATGTTTATATTTGTGTGCAATTGAATGTTTAAGTATCATAAGAACATATTCTTGATAATTGTGTGTATCCAGGAACATTGTTCTCAAGGTTGGCACTTCATTTCTATCACAGTTATTGTCCCAGTCCTTTTTCTGTTGGTCAACTTCAGTATCCTGAGTAATCTGAAAATAGTAAACAAAATTTAGGCAAGTTGGACAGCACGTCTATAATCAATCAAAATGGCAATATTTCCAATAAAACACAAAATAGTGTAAAAGTTTCACAACCCCACAGAATTTAGTGAGAACCCAGAAGAAACTGTTATAAAGTGTAATATACATGACTAGGGTGAACTGCAAATTTCACTTTATGTAAATGTGAAGCTTGGTACAAGTAAAAGGTATTGTTGACACAAAAACATGTATTGATAAATTTTATTGAAGTTTAAGAGGCAAATACATTAACCCTGCTGATATAAATAGTCACTACAGTTCTCACAATCAATAAAATAGTTATATGTACCTATGCATGGAAAGATCAAACAAATGTTAAATATTTAAATCAGCAGGGTTAATTATGCACTAATAACGGTTGAATAAAATCTAACAATACTACCTGTATGTTGCTTTGTCAGACAAACCCCACAAAAACTTTACTCTCAAACGTTAGTTTCAAATTTTAAAATCTAATAGTGATAGTCTTCTATTATACATAAGAAAATAGCAGCTGAAGATAGCTTCTTATTTCACTCAGTTAACAACAGTTATCACCCTTTGTATTGATTCAGCTAAATAATGAACTGTCACATAAATCCAGACATAAAATTTAATACATAACTGTCAGGTTAGAAGCTGCAATAATAACATGATATACATGTATGAATGATCATTTTGAGGCTTGACCGCAAGACTAATAATTACGCTCTCATAAGAATGTACTTTGCTACAGTCTTGCGAGCAACCCACAGTTCGATCCCCACTAGGGGCACTGCTAATTTCCTTGAGCAAGAAATTTACCTACAGTTGTTCCACTCCACCCAGGTGTAAATGGGTACTGTGAGGGATCGCCTGCCTGAGGGTGATTACAGTGATCAGGAGTTATTGTACATGATTGTAAAGTCGGCTGCTCATGTATATGGAAGCAGACTTTACACCGCACTTTTACTTTTAACTTATATATTTTGAATATGGCCAAATATATATTTCTTACAGTTATTTGCACATACCTGACAACTTACCTTGCTCATCAAAATTTCTTTGTTATCATCAATAGTCTTATCTAACCTCTGAAAAATGGAAACAAATGATTTATTAATATACTGAACAAAATTGGGCTTAAAATTCAGGGCTGATATGGCATTATAACCAAATACTTGGCTATTATGGAAAAAAACACGGCCTTTATGAAATACCTCCGTTATTATGAGAATCGGGCTTTTTTTATTGGTTCCGAATCTCATTATGGCCAAGTTTTCTCATCAGGCTGGTTTTTATTCTTTCCACAGAAAAAAACACCACGATTGTGAATGTTGATACAATTCAGATGTTTATTTTTTTCTATTGGTTCAATAAATTGTTAACCCTTTAGTTATATCTATTTTACGTTTCCATAAGTTGTTTAGTAAATTAATAAAATTGTCAATAATTAATTGTTTATAATAGACTTGTTATTTTACTTTTAACTAAACTAAGCTCGGATGTTTCATTGGTAATATACAGACTTTTATTACCTGTATAAAATCAAATTCATCCCAGTAAGTGTTGATTTCTCCTCGATCAAATAATCTCTCTTCATAATCCTGAAATATACAATTTATACAATATAGGAAACTTTTAATGCCTCAAATTTCATTATAATGATTCATTTTATTCATTTAGTTAGCTCTGTTTATTGTCAGTCCCTATGGTTACAGTGCTCATTCTTTCGCAAGGAGCTAACAATGGATCTTTTCGAGTGTGACCTTTTTATTTGAATAACAATACATTTACCGACAAATGTAAGCATGTGCTCTTTTGTTAACACCTTGTTTGTGGGACAAAATGTAACTGTAAACCTTTGTTAAATATGCTAATAAGTAAGGCCATGGAAAGGTCTATTTCTTCTTAAACAAAATAAGCTAAATTTTAATGGCAAGGTATTACAAACCATGTATTATTATTTTCAACTTATTCCTTGATTGAACACATGATGGCAACTAAAGCTGACAGAAAAGACATTTACACAGCAAGAAGATCTCACATCCAAGTAAGTCTTGACCTAAGTTACTGGTTTGACATCCAATGACTTCTTATTTTTTAGCGAAGGACAGTTTTGAGTTCACAGACTAGTTTGTGTCAGCCAAAAGATATGTCCAAAATAGATCAATAGGTTACAAGCATTAGCATACATACATACAGCTATGGAGAATTCAAAATAATGAATTTCAATGTTTCAGTATCTAATTTTACAAAGAGAAGTAACCCTTTGGAAATCAAAACAATCCAGGACACCAGTCCTGACAACCTCAATACAGCAGACTTCCAAATTACATGTATTTCCATCAAACTAACAACCATATATAAATAAATAGAACTTATAATAAAACAAAATTTACCAGATCAGTTTGTCTATTTTCAAACATAACATCAAACAGACATCTAACCATTATATTAGTATCATTTAGTTTACTCTGTTTAATCCAGTATTCTAGTAACTCTGTCACAGCAACGTATGGTTGACAAACTGAACCTGAAATGATATAGATATACACATATAATTTCTTGACAAAATTATAGAAATTATATAGAAGAAACTTTGCATGCAAACTGCAAGTAATTTTCTACAATAAAATATTGAGCAAGAATATTATGAATCATATGTGGATAAATAAATCAACATATGGCTCTTTAATTCTTTATCTCATGAGTAAAATGTGTATTGTTTATTCCAAAATCAGTAGCATGTTCAATTACACTAAACCTTACAGAATGTTCCGTAATGATACATTCGGAACTCCTCGGCCATTCGCTGCGAATAATCTAATCTAATATAAACAAATATGCAATCTTTAAGGCAATGAGTGATGTTTCAAAATTTATGGACTAAAAACGAAACATCACTCATTGCCTAAAGAATCATATATTTGTTAACTTCACCTTCAGTCGGAGTTGTCATATAAAGACTTAATATTAAAGACTAAGTGCCTCTAAATTCATGGTGTAATACAAAAATCAAGGCAGCTTTACAGAGATATTTGCTAAAATCAAGAGGTGTTCAAATGTAGAAGAGACTATAGATAATGAACATATACAGTAGTATTATGGTACAATTAATATTAAACAGATCTTTAATAGAGCTATACATAAAATCACATTTTTGTAGTACTTAAAAGTCACTTTTTCAACATTTGTTTTGGTCATATTGCAGCAGACAAATGATGTATTCACTGTCCTTAGAGTGGCTTTAATGTTAAGGGTAAATTTCCAATGCATGTTGCTAGCTTGTGCTAAATGCCCCCAGGTACCAATAACTTGAAATCACATACATTTTCCTTTTGGTGTAAGAAGAGTTCCAGAGCACAAAGCACTAGCTAGGGATATGCTTAGGAAACTTGCACCAAGACTTAAGCTTTTAACCAGTATTAACAACAGGATCATGGCAAAAGGTTATAATGGATTTATAATCATGTATATTAAAGATACATGTAGCTGTATACATGTTTTTGGGCCTTACATCAATGAAAGATTGCGATAAACCTATGTGCGCGTGTCCTGGGACATTTTGAGCCAAAAAATGGAGAATGAAAATTTTCATCAAAATTTGACATTTTCAACAGGTCCGTACCTGCGAGAAATTGTAAAAAAACCCCACTTTTGCCCGAAGAGCTGTGTGCCTCTAATAAACATTATATCAATGAAAAACTGCGATAAAACCTATGTGCGCGTGTCCTGGGACATTTTGAGCCAAAAAATGGAGAATGAAAATTTTCATCAAAATTTGACATTTTCAACAGGTCCGTACCTGCGAGAAATTGTAAAAAAAACCCACTTTTGCCCGAAGAGCTGTGTGCCTCTAATAAACATTATATCAATGAAAAACTGCGATAAAACCTATGTGCGCGTGTCCTGGGACATTTTGAGCCAAAAAATGGAGAATGAAAATTTTCATCAAAATTTGACATTTTCAACAGGTCCGTACCTGCGAGAAATTGTAAAAACAACCCACTTTTGCCCGAAGAGCTGTGTGCCTCTAATAAACATTATATCAATGAAAAACTGCGATAAAACCTATGTGCGCGTGTCCTGGGACATTTTGAGCCAAAAAATGGAGAATGAAAATTTTCATCAAAATTTGACATTTTCAACAGGTCCGTAACTGCGAGAAATTGTAAAAAAAACCCACTTTTGCCCGAAGAGCTGTGTGCCTCTAATAAACATTATATCAATGAAAAACTGCGATAAAACCTATGTGCGCGTGTCCTGGGACATTTTGAGCCAAAAAATGGAGAATGAAAATTTTCATCAAAATTTGACATTTTCAACAGGTCCCGACCTGTGAAACAACTCATTTTTTAGGCAAAATATCGATCGCCGCAAACCTTGTCACATGATGCACCAGTTTGTTCGGGGGTCAAGTCGGTCAATAAAACATGCATAACTTGGGTTCTAAAATCAAATCTGAAAGCGGTAGACCAGATTTTCTGGTTTGCTGCTTTTTTCCATAATAGTGGATTTTATGTACTTTTGTCCGAAGAGTTGTCTACCCCTGTTATACATGTTTTTGGGCCTTACATCAATGAAAGATTGCGATAAAACCTATGTGCGCGTGTCCTGGGACATTTTGAGCCAAAAAATGGAGAATGAAAATTTTCATCAAAATTTGACATTTTCAACAGGTCCGTACCTGCGAGAAATTGTAAAAAAACCCCACTTTTGCCCGAAGAGCTGTGTGCCTCTAATAAACATTATATCAATGAAAAACTGCGATAAAACCTATGTGCGCGTGTCCTGGGACATTTTGAGCCAAAAAATGGAGAATGAAAATTTTCATCAAAATTTGACATTTTCAACAGGTCCGTACCTGCGAGAAATTGTAAAAAAAAACCACTTTTGCCCGAAGAGCTGTGTGCCTCTAATAAACATTATATCAATGAAAAACTGCGATAAAACCTATGTGCGCGTGTCCTGGGACATTTTGAGCCAAAAAATGGAGAATGAAAATTTTCATCAAAATTTGACATTTTCAACAGGTCCGTACCTGCGAGAAATTGTAAAAAAAACCCACTTTTGCCCGAAGAGCTGTGTGCCTCTAATAAACATTATATCAATGAAAAACTGCGATAAAACCTATGTGCGCGTGTCCTGGGACATTTTGAGCCAAAAAATGGAGAATGAAAATTTTCATCAAAATTTGACATTTTCAACAGGTCCCGACCTGTGAAACAACTCATTTTTTAGGCAAAATATCGATCGCCGCAAACCTTGTCACATGATGCACCAGTTTGTTCGGGGGTCAAGTCGGTCAATAAAACATGCATAACTTGGGTTCTAAAATCAAATCTGAAAGCGGTAGACCAGATTTTCTGGTTTGCTGCTTTTTTCCATAATAGTGGATTTTATGTACTTTTGTCCGAAGAGTTGTCTACCCCTGTTATACATGTTTTTGGGCCTTACATCAATGAAAGATTGCGATAAAACCTATGTGCGCGTGTCCTGGGACATTTTGAGCCAAAAAATGGAGAATGAAAATTTTCATCAAAATTTGACATTTTCAACAGGTCCGTACCTGCGAGAAATTGTAAAAAAACCCCACTTTTGCCCGAAGAGCTGTCTGCCACTACTAAACATTATATCAATGAAAAACTGCGATAAAACTTATATGCGCGTGTCCTGGGACATTTTGAGCCAAAAAATGGAGAATGAAAATTTTCATCAAAATTTGACATTTTCAACAGGTCCGTACCTGCGAGAAATTGTAAAAAAAACCCACTTTTGCCCGAAGAGCTGTGTGCCTCTAATAAACATTATATCAATGAAAAACTGCGATAAAACCTATGTGCGCGTGTCCTGGGACATTTTGAGCCAAAAAATGGAGAATGAAAATTTTCATCAAAATTTGACATTTTCAACAGGTCCGTACCTGCGAGAAATTGTAAAAAAAACCCACTTTTGCCCGAAGAGCTGTGTGCCTCTAATAAACATTATATCAATGAAAAACTGCGATAAAACCTATGTGCGCGTGTCCTGGGACATTTTGAGCCAAAAAATGGAGAATGAAAATTTTCATCAAAATTTGACATTTTCAACAGGTCCCGACCTGTGAAACAACTCATTTTTTAGGCAAAATATCGATCGCCGCAAACCTTGTCACATGATGCACCAGTTTGTTCGGGGGTCAAGTCGGTCAATAAAACATGCATAACTTGGGTTCTAAAATCAAATCTGAAAGCGGTAGACCAGATTTTCTGGTTTGCTGCTTTTTTCCATAATAGTGGATTTTATGTACTTTTGTCCGAAGAGTTGTCTACCCCTGTTATACATGTTTTTGGGACTTACATCAATGAAAGATTGCGATAAAACCTATGTGCGCGTGTCCTGGGACATTTTGAGCCAAAAAATGGAGAATGAAAATTTTCATCAAAATTTGACATTTTCAACAGGTCCGTACCTGCGAGAAATTGTAAAAAAACCCCACTTTTGCCCGAAGAGCTGTGTGCCTCTAATAAACATTATATCAATGAAAAACTGCGATAAAACCTATGTGCGCGTGTCCTGGGACATTTTGAGCCAAAAAATGGAGAATGAAAATTTTCATCAAAATTTGACATTTTCAACAGGTCCGTACCTGCGAGAAATTGTAAAAAAAACCCACTTTTGCCCGAAGAGCTGTGTGCCTCTAATAAACATTATATCAATGAAAAACTGCGATAAAACCTATGTGCGCGTGTCCTGGGACATTTTGAGCCAAAAAATGGAGAATGAAAATTTTCATCAAAATTTGACATTTTCAACAGGTCCCGACCTGTGAAACAACTCATTTTTTAGGCAAAATATCGATCGCCGCAAACCTTGTCACATGATGCACCAGTTTGTTCGGGGGTCAAGTCGGTCAATAAAACATGCATAACTTGGGTTCTAAAATCAAATCTGAAAGCGGTAGACCAGATTTTCTGGTTTGCTGCTTTTTTCCATAATAGTGGATTTTATGTACTTTTGTCCGAAGAGTTGTCTACCCCTGTTATACATGTTTTTGGGCCTTACATCAATGAAAGATTGCGATAAAACTTATGTGCGCGTGTCCTGGGACATTTTGAGCCAAAAAATGGAGAATGAAAATTTTCATCAAAATTTGACATTTTCAACAGGTCCGTACCTGCGAGAAATTGTAAAAAAAACCCACTTTTGCCCGAAGAGCTGTGTGCCTCTAATAAACATTATATCAATGAAAAACTGCGATAAAACCTATGTGCGCGTGTCCTGGGACATTTTGAGCCAAAAAATGGAGAATGAAAATTTTCATCAAAATTTGACATTTTCAACAGGTCCGTACCTGCGAGAAATTGTAAAAAAACCCCACTTTTGCCCGAAGAGCTGTGTGCCTCTAATAAACATTATATCAATGAAAAACTGCGATAAAACCTATGTGCGTGTGTCCTGGGACATTTTGAGCCAAAAAATGGAGAATGAAAATTTTCATCAAAATTTGACATTTTCAACAGGTCCGTACCTGCGAGAAATTGTAAAAAAAACCCACTTTTGCCCGAAGAGCTGTGTGCCTCTAATAAACATTATATCAATGAAAAACTGCGATAAAACCTATGTGCGCGTGTCCTGGGACATTTTGAGCCAAAAAATGGAGAATGAAAATTTTCATCAAAATTTGACATTTTCAACAGGTCCGTACCTGCGAGAAATTGTAAAAAAAACCCACTTTTGCCCGAAGAGCTGTGAGCCTCTAATAAACATTATATCAATGAAAAACTGCGATAAAACCTATGTGCGCGTGTCCTGGGACATTTTGAGCCAAAAAATGGAGAATGAAAATTTTCATCAAAATTTGACATTTTCAACAGGTCCCGACCTGTGAAACAACTCATTTTTTAGGCAAAATATCGATCGCCGCAAACCTTGTCACATGATGCACCAGTTTGTTCGGGGGTCAAGTCGGTCAATAAAACATGCATAACTTGGGTTCTAAAATCAAATCTGAAAGCGGTAGACCAGATTTTCTGGTTTGCTGCTTTTTTCCATAATAGTGGATTTTATGTACTTTTGTCCGAAGAGTTGTCTACCCCTGTTATACATGTTTTTGGGCCTTACATCAATGAAAGATTGCGATAAAACCTATGTGCGCGTGTCCTGGGACATTTTGAGCCAAAAAATGGAGAATGAAAATTTTCATCAAAATTTGACATTTTCAACAGGTCCGTACCTGCGAGAAATTGTAAAAAAAACCCACTTTTGCCCGAAGAGCTGTGTGCCTCTAATAAACATTATATCAATGAAAAACTGCGATAAAACCTATGTGCGCGTGTCCTGGGACATTTTGAGCCAAAAAATGGAGAATGAAAATTTTCATCAAAATTTGACATTTTCAACAGGTCCGTACCTGCGAGAAATTGTAAAAAAAACCCACTTTTGCCCGAAGAGCTGTGTGCCTCTAATAAACATTATATCAATGAAAAACTGCGATAAAACCTATGTGCGCGTGTCCTGGGACATTTTGAACCAAAAAATGGAGAATGAAAATTTTCATCAAAATTTGACATTTTCAACAGGTCCGTACCTGCGAGAAATTGTAAAAAAAACCCACTTTTGCCCGAAGAGCTGTGTGCCTCTAATAAACATTATATCAATGAAAAACTGCGATAAAACCTATGTGCGCGTGTCCTGGGACATTTTGAGCCAAAAAATGGAGAATGAAAATTTTCATCAAAATTTGACATTTTCAACAGGTCCCGACCTGTGAAACAACTCATTTTTTAGGCAAAATATCGATCGCCGCAAACCTTGTCACATGATGCACCAGTTTGTTCGGGGGTCAAGTCGGTCAATAAAACATGCATAACTTGGGTTCTAAAATCAAATCTGAAAGCGGTAGACCAGATTTTCTGGTTTGCTGCTTTTTTCCATAATAGTGGATTTTATGTACTTTTGTCCGAAGAGTTGTCTACCCCTGTTATACATGTTTTTGGGCCTTACATCAATGAAAGATTGCGATAAAACCTATGTGCGCGTGTCCTGGGACATTTTGAGCCAAAAAATGGAGAATGAAAATTTTCATCAAAATTTGACATTTTCAACAGGTCCGTACCTGCGAGAAATTGTAAAAAAAACCCACTTTTGCCCGAAGAGCTGTGTGCCTCTAATAAACATTATATCAATGAAAAACTGCGATAAAACCTATGTGCGCGTGTCCTGGGACATTTTGAGCCAAAAAATGGAGAATGAAAATTTTCATCAAAATTTGACATTTTCAACAGGTCCGTACCTGCGAGAAATTGTAAAAAAAAACCCACTTTTGCCCGAAGAGCTGTGTGCCTCTAATAAACATTATATCAATGAAAAACTGCGATAAAACCTATGTGCGCGTGTCCTGGGACATTTTGAGCCAAAAAATGGAGAATGAAAATTTTCATCAAAATTTGACATTTTCAACAGGTCCGTACCTGCGAGAAATTGTAAAAAAAACCCACTTTTGCCCGAAGAGCTGTGTGCCTCTAATAAACATTATATCAATGAAAAACTGCGATAAAACCTATGTGCGCGTGTCCTGGGACATTTTGAGCCAAAAAATGGAGAATGAAAATTTTCATCAAAATTTGACATTTTCAACAGGTCCCGACCTGTGAAACAACTCATTTTTTAGGCAAAATATCGATCGCCGCAAACCTTGTCACATGATGCACCAGTTTGTTCGGGGGTCAAGTCGGTCAATAAAACATGCGTAACTTGGGTTCTAAAATCAAATCTGAAAGCGGTAGACCAGATTTTCTGGTTTGCTGCTTTTTTCCATAATAGTGGATTTTATGTACTTTTGTCCGAAGAGTTGTCTACCCCTGTTATACATGTTTTTGGGCCTTACATCAATGAAAGATTGCGATAAAACCTATGTGCGCGTGTCCTGGGACATTTTGAGCCAAAAAATGGAGAATGAAAATTTTCATCAAAATTTGACATTTTCAACAGGTCCGTACCTGCGAGAAATTGTAAAAAAACCCCACTTTTGCCCGAAGAGCTGTGTGCCTCTAATAAACATTATATCAATGAAAAACTGCGATAAAACCTATGTGCGCGTGTCCTGGGACATTTTGAGCCAAAAAATGGAGAATGAAAATTTTCATCAAAATTTGACATTTTCAACAGGTCCGTACCTGCGAGAAATTGTAAAAAAAACCCACTTTTGCCCGAAGAGCTGTGTGCCTCTAATAAACATTATATCAATGAAAAACTGCGATAAAACCTATGTGCGCGTGTCCTGGGACATTTTGAGCCAAAAAATGGAGAATGAAAATTTTCATCAAAATTTGACATTTTCAACAGGTCCGTACCTGCGAGAAATTGTAAAAAAAACCCACTTTTGCCCGAAGAGCTGTGTGCCTCTAATAAACATTATATCAATGAAAAACTGCGATAAAACCTATGTGCGCGTGTCCTGGGACATTTTGAGCCAAAAAATGGAGAATGAAAATTTTCATCAAAATTTGACATTTTCAACAGGTCCCGACCTGTGAAACAACTCATTTTTTAGGCAAAATATCGATCGCCGCAAACCTTGTCACATGATGCACCAGTTTGTTCGGGGGTCAAGTCGGTCAATAAAACATGCATAACTTGGGTTCTAAAATCAAATCTGAAAGCGGTAGACCAGATTTTCTGGTTTGCTGCTTTTTTCCATAATAGTGGATTTTATGTACTTTTGTCCGAAGAGTTGTCTACCCCTGTTATACATGTTTTTGGGCCTTACATCAATGAAAGATTGCGATAAAACCTATGTGCGCGTGTCCTGGGACATTTTGAGCCAAAAAATGGAGAATGAAAATTTTCATCAAAATTTGACATTTTCAACAGGTCCGTACCTGCGAGAAATTGTAAAAAAAACCCACTTTTGCCCGAAGAGCTGTGTGCCTCTAATAAACATTATATCAATGAAAAACTGCGATAAAACCTATGTGCGCGTGTCCTGGGACATTTTGAGCCAAAAAATGGAGAATGAAAATTTTCATCAAAATTTGACATTTTCAACAGGTCCGTACCTGCGAGAAATTGTAAAAAAACCCCACTTTTGCCCGAAGAGCTGTGTGCCTCTAATAAACATTATATCAATGAAAAACTGCGATAAAACCTATGTGCGCGTGTCCTGGGACATTTTGAGCCAAAAAATGGAGAATGAAAATTTTCATCAAAATTTGACATTTTCAACAGGTCCCACCCTGTGAAACAACTCATTTTTTAGGCAAAATATCGATCGCCGCAAACCTTGTCACATGATGCACCAGTTTGTTCGGGGGTCAAGTCGGTCAATAAAACATGCATAACTTGGGTTCTAAAATCAAATCTGAAAGCGGTAGACCAGATTTTCTGGTTTGCTGCTTTTTTCCATAATAGTGGATTTTATGTACTTTTGTCCGAAGAGTTGTCTACCCCTGTTATACATGTTTTTGGGCCTTACATCAATGAAAGATTGCGATAAAACCTATGTGCGCGTGTCCTGGGACATTTTGAGCCAAAAAATGGAGAATGAAAATTTTCATCAAAATTTGACATTTTCAACAGGTCCGTACCTGCGAGAAATTGTAAAAAACCCCACTTTTGCCCGAAGAGCTGTGTGCCTCTAATAAACATTATATCAATGAAAAAACTGCGATAAAACCTATGTGCGCGTGTCCTGGGACATTTTGAGCCAAAAAATGGAGAATGAAAATTTTCATCAAAATTTGACATTTTCAACAGGTCCGTACCTGCGAGAAATTGTAAAAAAAACCCACTTTTGCCCGAAGAGCTGTGTGCCTCTAATAAACATTATATCAATGAAAAACTGCGATAAAACCTATGTGCGCGTGTCCTGGGACATTTTGAGCCAAAAAATGGAGAATGAAAATTTCATCAAAATTTGACATTTTCAACAGGTCCGTACCTGCGAGAAATTGTAAAAAAACCCCACTTTTGCCCGAAGAGCTGTGAGCCTCTAATAAACATTATATCAATGAAAAACTGCGATAAAACCTATGTGCGCGTGTCCTGGGACATTTTGAGCCAAAAAATGGAGAATGAAAATTTTCATCAAAATTTGACATTTTCAACAGGTCCCGACCTGTGAAACAACTCATTTTTTAGGCAAAATATCGATCGCCGCAAACCTTGTCACTTGATGCACCAGTTTGTTCGGGGGTCAAGTCGGTCAATAAAACATGCATAACTTGGGTTCTAAAATCAAATCTGAAAGCGGTAGACCAGATTTTCTGGTTTGCTGCTTTTTTCCATAATAGTGGATTTTATGTACTTTTGTCCGAAGAGTTGTCTACCCCTGTTATACATGTTTTTGGCCTTACATCAATGAAAGATTGCGATAAAACCTATGTGCGCGTATCCTGGGACATTTTGAGCCAAAAAATGGAGAATGAAAATTTTCATCAAAATTTGACATTTTCAACAGGTCCGTACCTGCGAGAAATTGTAAAAAAAAACCCACTTTTGCCCGAAGAGCTGTGTGCCTCTAATAAACATTATATCAATGAAAAACTGCGATAAAACCTATGTGCGCGTGTCCTGGGACATTTTGAGCCAAAAAATGGAGAATGAAAATTTTCATCAAAATTTGACATTTTCAACAGGTCCGTACCTGCGAGAAATTGTAAAAAAAACCCACTTTTGCCCGAAGAGCTGTGTGCCTCTAATAAACATTATATCAATGAAAAACTGCGATAAAACCTATGTGCGCGTGTCCTGGGACATTTTGAGCCAAAAAATGGAGAATGAAAATTTTCATCAAAATTTGACATTTTCAACAGGTCCGTACCTGCGAGAAATTGTAAAAAAAACCCACTTTTGCCCGAAGAGCTGTGTGCCTCTAATAAACATTATATCAATGAAAAACTGCGATAAAACCTATGTGCGCGTGTCCTGGGACATTTTGAGCCAAAAAATGGAGAATGAAAATTTTCATCAAAATTTGACATTTTCAACAGGTCCCGACCTGTGAAACAACTCATTTTTTAGGCAAATATCGATCGCCGCAAACCTTGTCACATGATGCACCAGTTTGTTCGGGGGTCAAGTCGGTCAATAAAACATGCATAACTTGGGTTCTAAAATCAAATCTGAAAGCGGTAGACCAGATTTTCTGGTTTGCTGCTTTTTTCCATAATAGTGGATTTTATGTACTTTTGTCCGAAGAGTTGTCTACCCCTGTTATACATGTTTTTGGGCTTACATCAATGAAAGATTGCGATAAAACCTATGTGCGCGTGTCCTGGACATTTTGAGCCAAAAAATGGAGAATGAAAATTTTCATCAAAATTGACATTTTCAACAGGTCCGTACCTGCGAGAAATTGTAAAAAAAACCCACTTTTGCCCGAAGAGCTGTGTGCCTCTAATAAACATTATATCAATGAAAAACTGCGATAAAACCTATGTGCGCGTGTCCTGGGACATTTTGAGCCAAAAAATGGAGAATGAAAATTTTCATCAAAATTTGACATTTTCAACAGGTCCGTACCTGCGAGAAATTGTAAAAAAAAACCCACTTTTGCCGAAGAGCTGTGTGCCTCTAATAAACATTATATCAATGAAAAACTGCGATAAAACCTATGTGCGCGTGTCCTGGGACATTTTGAGCCAAAAAATGGAGAATGAAAATTTTCATCAAAATTTGACATTTTCAACAGGTCCGTACCTGCGAGAAATTGTAAAAAAAACCCACTTTTGCCCGAAGAGCAGTGAGCCTCTAATAAACATTATATCAATGAAAAACTGCGATAAAACCTATGTGCGCGTGTCCTGGGACATTTTGAGCCAAAAAATGGAGAATGAAAATTTTCATCAAAATTTGACATTTTCAACAGGTCCCGACCTGTGAAACAACTCATTTTTAGGCAAAATATCGATCGCCGCAAACCTTGTCACATGATGCACCAGTTTGTTCGGGGGTCAAGTCGGTCAATAAAACATGCGTAACTTGGGTTCTAAAATCAAATCTGAAAGCGGTAGACCAGATTTTCTGGTTTGCTGCTTTTTTCCATAATAGTGGATTTTATGTACTTTTGTCCGAAGAGTTGTCTACCCCTGTTATACATGTTTTTGGGCCTTACACAATGAAAGATTGCGATAAAACCTATGTGCGCCTGTCCTGGGACATTTTGAGCCAAAAAATGGAGAATGAAAATTTTCATCAAAATTTGACATTTTCAACAGGTCCGTACCTGCGAGAAATTGTAAAAAAACCCCACTTTTGCCCGAAGAGCTGTGTGCCTCTAATAAACATTATATCAATGAAAAACTGCGATAAAACCTATGTGCGCGTGTCCTGGGACATTTTGAGCCAAAAAATGGAGAATGAAAATTTTCATCAAAATTTGACATTTTCAACAGGTCCGTACCTGCGAGAAATTGTAAAAAAAACCCACTTTTGCCCGAAGAGCTGTGTGCCTCTAATAAACATTATATCAATGAAAAACTGCGATAAAACCTATGTGCGCGTGTCCTGGGACATTTTGAGCCAAAAAATGGAGAATGAAAATTTTCATCAAAATTTGACATTTTCAACAGGTCCGTACCTGCGAGAAATTGTAAAAAAAACCCACTTTTGCCCGAAGAGCTGTGTGCCTCTAATAAACATTATATCAATGAAAAACTGCGATAAAACCTATGTGCGCGTGTCCTGGGACATTTTGAGCCAAAAAATGGAGAATGAAAATTTTCATCAAAATTTGACATTTTCAACAGGTCCCGACCTGTGAAACAACTCATTTTTTAGGCAAAATATCGATCGCCGCAAACCTTGTCACATGATGCACCAGTTTGTTCGGGGGTCAAGTCGGTCAATAAAACATGCATAACTTGGGTTCTAAAATCAAATCTGAAAGCGGTAGACCAGATTTTCTGGTTTGCTGCTTTTTTCCATAATAGTGGATTTTATGTACTTTTGTCCGAAGAGTTGTCTACCCCTGTTATACATGTTTTTGGGCCTTACATCAATGAAAGATTGCGATAAAACCTATGTGCGCGTGTCCTGGGACATTTTGAGCCAAAAAATGGAGAATGAAAATTTTCATCAAAATTTGACATTTTCAACAGGTCCGTACCTGCGAGAAATTGTAAAAAAAACCCACTTTTGCCCGAAGAGCTGTGTGCCTCTAATAAACATTATATCAATGAAAAACTGCGATAAAACCTATGTGCGCGTGTCCTGGGACATTTTGAGCCAAAAAATGGAGAATGAAAATTTTCATCAAAATTTGACATTTTCAACAGGTCCGTACCTGCGAGAAATTGTAAAAAAACCCCACTTTTGCCCGAAGAGCTGTGTGCCTCTAATAAACATTATATCAATGAAAAACTGCGATAAAACCTATGTGCGCGTGTCCTGGGACATTTTGAGCCAAAAAATGGAGAATGAAAATTTTCATCAAAATTTGACATTTTCAACAGGTCCCACCCTGTGAAACAACTCATTTTTTAGGCAAAATATCGATCGCCGCAAACCTTGTCACATGATGCACCAGTTTGTTCGGGGGTCAAGTCGGTCAATAAAACATGCATAACTTGGGTTCTAAAATCAAATCTGAAAGCGGTAGACCAGATTTTCTGGTTTGCTGCTTTTTTCCATAATAGTGGATTTTATGTACTTTTGTCCGAAGAGTTGTCTACCCCTGTTATACATGTTTTTGGGCCTTACATCAATGAAAGATTGCGATAAAACCTATGTGCGCGTGTCCTGGGACATTTTGAGCCAAAAAATGGAGAATGAAAATTTTCATCAAAATTTGACATTTTCAACAGGTCCGTACCTGCGAGAAATTGTAAAAAAACCCCACTTTTGCCCGAAGAGCTGTGTGCCTCTAATAAACATTATATCAATGAAAAACTGCGATAAAACCTATGTGCGCGTGTCCTGGGACATTTTGAGCCAAAAAATGGAGAATGAAAATTTTCATCAAAATTTGACATTTTCAACAGGTCCGTACCTGCGAGAAATTGTAAAAAAAACCCACTTTTGCCCGAAGAGCTGTGTGCCTCTAATAAACATTATATCAATGAAAAACTGCGATAAAACCTATGTGCGCGTGTCCTGGGACATTTTGAGCCAAAAAATGGAGAATGAAAATTTTCATCAAAATTTGACATTTTCAACAGGTCCGTACCTGCGAGAAATTGTAAAAAAACCCCACTTTTGCCCGAAGAGCTGTGAGCCTCTAATAAACATTATATCAATGAAAAACTGCGATAAAACCTATGTGCGCGTGTCCTGGGACATTTTGAGCCAAAAAATGGAGAATGAAAATTTTCATCAAAATTTGACATTTTCAACAGGTCCCGACCTGTGAAACAACTCATTTTTTAGGCAAAATATCGATCGCCGCAAACCTTGTCACATGATGCACCAGTTTGTTCGGGGGTCAAGTCGGTCAATAAAACATGCATAACTTGGGTTCTAAAATCAAATCTGAAAGCGGTAGACCAGATTTTCTGGTTTGCTGCTTTTTTCCATAATAGTGGATTTTATGTACTTTTGTCCGAAGAGTTGTCTACCCCTGTTATACATGTTTTTGGGCCTTACATCAATGAAAGATTGCGATAAAACCTATGTGCGCGTGTCCTGGGACATTTTGAGCCAAAAAATGGAGAATGAAAATTTTCATCAAAATTTGACATTTTCAACAGGTCCGTACCTGCGAGAAATTGTAAAAAAAACCCACTTTTGCCCGAAGAGCTGTGTGCCTCTAATAAACATTATATCAATGAAAAACTGCGATAAAACCTATGTGCGCGTGTCCTGGGACATTTTGAGCCAAAAAATGGAGAATGAAAATTTTCATCAAAATTTGACATTTTCAACAGGTCCGTACCTGCGAGAAATTGTAAAAAAAACCCACTTTTGCCCGAAGAGCTGTGTGCCTCTAATAAACATTATATCAATGAAAAACTGCGATAAAACCTATGTGCGCGTGTCCTGGGACATTTTGAGCCAAAAAATGGAGAATGAAAATTTTCATCAAAATTTGACATTTTCAACAGGTCCGTACCTGCGAGAAATTGTAAAAAAAACCCACTTTTGCCCGAAGAGCTGTGTGCCTCTAATAAACATTATATCAATGAAAAACTGCGATAAAACCTATGTGCGCGTGTCCTGGGACATTTTGAGCCAAAAAATGGAGAATGAAAATTTTCATCAAAATTTGACATTTTCAACAGGTCCGTACCTGCGAGAAATTGTAAAAAAACCCCACTTTTGCCCGAAGAGCTGTGAGCCTCTAATAAACATTATATCAATGAAAAACTGCGATAAAACCTATGTGCGCGTGTTCTGGGACATTTTGAGCCAAAAAATGGAGAATGAAAATTTTCATCAAAATTTGACATTTTCAACAGGTCCCGACCTGTGAAACAACTCATTTTTTAGGCAAAATATCGATCGCCGCAAACCTTGTCACATGATGCACCAGTTTGTTCGGGGGTCAAGTCGGTCAATAAAACATGCATAACTTGGGTTCTAAAATCAAATCTGAAAGCGGTAGACCAGATTTTCTGGTTTGCTGCTTTTTTCCATAATAGTGGATTTTATGTACTTTTGTCCGAAGAGTTGTCTACCCCTGTTATACATGTTTTTGGGCCTTACATCAATGAAAGATTGCGATAAAACCTATGTGCGCGTGTCCTGGGACATTTTGAGCCAAAAAATGGAGAATGAAAATTTTCATCAAAATTTGACATTTTCAACAGGTCCGTACCTGCGAGAAATTGTAAAAAAAACCCACTTTTGCCCGAAGAGCTGTGTGCCTCTAATAAACATTATATCAATGAAAAACTGCGATAAAACCTATGTGCGCGTGTCCTGGGACATTTTGAGCCAAAAAATGGAGAATGAAAATTTTCATCAAAATTTGACATTTTCAACAGGTCCGTACCTGCGAGAAATTGTAAAAAAAACCCACTTTTGCCCGAAGAGCTGTGTGCCTCTAATAAACATTATATCAATGAAAAACTGCGATAAAACCTATGTGCGCGTGTCCTGGGACATTTTGAGCCAAAAAATGGAGAATGAAAATTTTCATCAAAATTTGACATTTTCAACAGGTCCGTACCTGCGAGAAATTGTAAAAAAAACCCACTTTTGCCCGAAGAGCTGTGTGCCTCTAATAAACATTATATCAATGAAAAACTGCGATAAAACCTATGTGCGCGTGTCCTGGGACATTTTGAGCCAAAAAATGGAGAATGAAAATTTTCATCAAAATTTGACATTTTCAACAGGTCCCGACCTGTGAAACAACTCATTTTTTAGGCAAAATATCGATCGCCGCAAACCTTGTCACATGATGCACCAGTTTGTTCGGGGGTCAAGTCGGTCAATAAAACATGCATAACTTG